>VXAK01001043.1:35079-101564 GCA_013399435.1 Arenaria interpres
AAAAAAGAAAGAAGCCAGAAAGAAAGAAATGAAGGAAGCAAGCAAGCTTTCAGGTGTAGGAAGTTTCTGGTGAAGTAAACATTTGTCTCCTTCTTGGCCTACCAGACTAACTGTAAAGCAGGCAAATGAAGTTATGAAATCAGAAACTTGTACCTGAGTCCTCTAAGCAGGCAGCCATGGATCCAAACCAAGCAGACAGGTTGCCCTGAAAAGCTGTGGATGCCCCGTCCCTGGAGGGGTTCAAGGCCAGGCTGGATGGGGCTTTGAGCAACCTGGTTTGGTGGGACGTGTCCCTGCCCATGGCAGGGGGTTGGGACTAGATGGTCTTTAAGGTCCCTTCCAACCCAAACCATTCTATGATTCTATAAACCAGTGGCAAGCAAAAGTGTTTCAGATAGAGGCCTGTGTAACATAATTCCACTTGCATACCAGCCAGGATCCATTAAGTTTGAATTAATATTCCCTGAGACTTTTTATTTTTAGAGATTTAATTGATAGCCACAGTTTTCTGATAATAATTTGTAAATAAAAACAAAAGATATGCCAGCAAAAGGGTAATATTATTAAAACCCTAAAGCAATTTAGAACCTGAATACCTTAATTAAGACCTTACTTTTAGAAGACAAGTATTTCTAAAACATAGTGAATTTTGGTGGGGTCTGAGATCCTAGCAATCTGTATGGATCCAGGTGGAGGAATGCAGAAGTAAATTATCTGCAGAAGGCAAGAGGAAGTGGGCTTGCATACACATGTGAAACTAGCCAAATTTACAGCATCTCTAGAAACACTTAGTAATAATAAATGCAAAAATATGTAGAATGTGCAAAATGCATAAACACATAATGATACTAGGAACGCTGGCAAACACATATAGTTGTGGAGCTTTTAAAGATTCACTTATTAGAAACAGGACCACATGAAGACTTGAGGTTTCACTTTAGTACTCTGTCAAGCATCCCTTCGAACCATTAAGAAACACATCAAGAAATGCAAGAAGAGCTGAACCGGATCAAAGTAATGATACCTACTGGTTCAGAGCAATAAATGAAACCAGGAAACAGGACCAAAAAATAAAAAATACTTGTCATCACTGTTCAGTGCTTATGCAGTAGAAATTAACATGAAAGTAAAGAAAAAAATGTCTGGTTTCTGAATAGTGGACAGAATCCTGAAGGCACACCTAGATCCAGGTGGCACAAAACATGTTTGTGCTTGTGGTAAGACACTCGGATCTCTCTCTGTGTTGAACAGGAGAGAAAAAAATTCCCATGAGCTCTGATGAACATTCTAACAGAATAAAAACCATATTTCAAAGGACAGATCATATAGATGGCACACTGCAGTTTGAAAAAAGCTCTGTGATTACGGTGCTTAAGACCACAGAACACAGAGTTTTATTAGCAGTCATCGAGGAAGAAACAAAGCCTGCACAGAATATTCATGAGTCCACCTGGTGCAACTAGCACAGAACGGCTTAGCTGTCTAATAGTGATGACTGTTAAGAAAAATAAGGCTTAGTACAGATCTAAACCCACTTACTAGTTACTTGAGAATGGCAGCATTCATTACATGTGACTGGAGATACCCTGTGTTATTTATCCAGCACAACAGTATTCACTGTTGGTGATGGGTCTGGACACGCTAAGCTAGATAAGCCATCCAACAATTTAACAAACTGTGGTACCAACCGTGCAGCTAGTGAATACCGAACCAGACAGGGGAACAAATCCTGCTTCTCTAGATAGGTATATACATAATTTCATATATAATGATATTTAGATTTACGGATGAATGATACTTGTACTGTTGGACAAAGTGATGTTCATAGGGAACACATCCAAGCTCAAATTAGCAATGTGAAAATTCTCTAACAGATGTCAGGAAAAAGCAGCTCTATCTGAGTAGAATAGATGGAGCTGAGGGGAAATAAAGTATTTTTGCTAATATGAAGATGTTGTTTAGCTTTAAAAGATTTTGGCTTAGCCTTTAAAATACATGAGGCACCTGTGAACCCATACGTCAGTCAATATACAGAAAGAAACAACACAGACTATATTTAGAGAGAAGAAACACAGAACCCCAACTTGGAAAACTCTGGAACACTTTTTCCCCTCACTTTTAATTACTGTAGCAAATCATTGCTTTAATCTGGGAAGAATTATGCAGAGAAAGATCATTGGAGAACAGCCATCTAGAAACTGAAGACACGTTTTTTCAATTTACGGTGTGGACACACAGCCACAACACGCTGCAGTACAATTTGAAGTATTAAACGTTAACTTAAGGCACATTCTCCTGCCTGCCTGCCCCAAAACAAAAGGATTAACATGAATTTAAGGATAAAATTGGAGTAGAATTACCAGATAATTCTCAGGAATTACAACTGATAAAGAAACTCAGATCTGGTGTATTGCTTCTTTCTCCTCTTTTCCCCGCGCATTTAAGGTGGCAGAACAAGGCTTTGTAAGACATAACCCCCCCCCTTTCCCTTCTTTTCCTCTCCTCCTTCCACTTTGTTCAATCCTTACCTTCTTCCGAGTACCAATACGTTTCTCCATTCCTTCCATAGTTCACAGTGTACGCATTCCCATGCCTCCGTGCAGAAAATACTGTGAAGACATCAATAATCATACTGTTGTCAATACACAAAAAGGTAATTGTTACTCACCTTGATCACAGGACTAATCACAATGACTACTAAACCCAGTTGCATAAAGGAAGCTCCACGTGTCATTGCTGATAGCTCTGTTAGGATTGTAAACAGTTCTTTATTGTACCAGACAAAACCTTAAGATCCCTACACTGAGAGCTATTAAAATTGTATAAACGGTGTAAGCATAAGAACAGATAGCATGAATAACCATCTTTGCTGTATTAGAGCAGTGGGATCTTGAAAATGCAACAAGAGAGCTTGCAGAATTTCATTCCGGCAGCATTTGACTGTTCACAAGATTTAACTATAAACGTTAGGAGAAAACTGTTTTCCATTTGTCTAAACAATAGAGATGCTGGTGTTTTAATCAAGTATTTTAAATGTCAGTGCTCTTAACAGGAAATATCCTTTCTCCTCAGCTACCTTCCTGGTTTTAGAACCCGTCTTTCCTCCTTGTACTTAGCAGGGGTTCCTTCCAGTTACACATCCAATGGTGCCTGATGTTGAAAGATATCTTTCACCGCCTTCCCAAAGTTCCCCTGTTTGTAATCATCAGTCATTTTCACTGGTTATAACAGTATTGTAAAGCTTTGTGAATCTCAAATCACAAAGGTACTCTAAATAAAAAGTCATTTTTGTCCCTTGTCTGTTTCCCCCCCATAAGATCCACCCTTTGCCTCTCCAGCTCTGGGATGGCTCGGGCAACAGCAGGCTCCCCAAGAATCTGAATTCAATGGAGGAAAGACCTTCAGTAAAAATATTCTTCTTCTGTATTCGGTGTGTTGCCAAATAACGACGGAAAGTCTAAAGGCAGTTCCTAATATACGTCTCTGCATTCTGCACAGTACTAACAGAGGTTAAAGAACAACCAAACTAACGGACTGACCATCCAGCAAAACACAACAATTAAGGTATTCCAGTGTTTTCACTATCATTATTTTTCTTTTAAGTTTATTTAAATAAATGGCACACAGGCACGGATTCCAGAAATGTGAATTTTATTGAGATTTATTCCACAGAAAATTTAAATACAGGAGATTAAATAGAAAGTCTTGTCAAGTGAGACCCTGTGAAACTAAGTTCCAATCACTGAGCAATGTCTGATGGAATTGCTAATTAGATCACATATTTCTCCTTAGCTGTAGAACAAGGAATCACACCAATGATTCCACTTTTCATCTGCAGAACAAGTTCTCAATGCCTTTTGTAACTGGTTAGTACAGTACAAGGTACAAATTCCTACTGATGCTTAACAGAAACATTTATGTATTTATAAGCTAATATATGCCTAGGGAAAAAAAGCCTCCAACTTTTATTTTTCCAATATTTATCGTCCATTCCAAAACAGATGGTAGGAGGTAAGCCAGGTTATCTCAGACTTCTTGTGATGGGTTCAGTGGCAGAGACCCAAACCGCCTCGTATGCAGCAGAGTACCTATCCCACTGGCAGCCAGTTTTTTCCACTCAACTCCTTTTTTCTCCTTGGAGCCAATCCAGCCCAGTTCAGCTCTTTTGTAGGAACTGAGGAACCAGTATTGATTTCCCATTTAAACCAATCTTGCGTAAGCCCACCACTGCCTCCCTTGCTATGAATAGGGGGAGCACTGGAGGAAACCAGCTGCAGCATTTTCAACGCAGAATTGCTTCTTCGAGCTGGACGTGAGCTGAGTTGCAAATTAGAAAAATAAAAAGCGAAAATGGCAGTGTAGATAGGCTTTCTTTTCAAGTCTGATACACATTCAGCACTGCCTTCCTAGAGAGGATTCTCGGAAAACAGGGAATTTGCTTGTTAGAGCGAAAGAAGGAGATTCTTATTATAGGCTTCAGTGCAGTTGTCAGCCAAGATAACAAATCCTTGTACCAAAGTGGCCTTAGAACAGTGAGGCAATGAGGGCTTTCTTAAAAAAAAAAAATCAAAATTGTGCAGCGTATTTTTTATGAAAGTGTGAAAATCTGTTGTAACTGTCTTTACCGAGTGTTTATGGATTTAAGCTGAAGACTGCAGTGATGTATGAGGTTTCTCGGGCTCTGTGCCATGAAAGTTATGTTACCAGATTCTGAGTGTTCGGCAGGCGTCCATTGCAGTTGGGCAAAAAAAAATACCTCCTGCACAGATATTTTTAGGGACTAGCAGTGAAGTTTTCCCACATGCTTTAAAGGAGAAATTAACGATAATAATATAGATACAAACTTTCCTAAGTCACTTGGCAATAAGCTTCAGATATCTAGCATACAATTGCTGCAAATTGGAACATAGATTGGTAAAAAATCGGGAGTATATCCTGAAGCGTAACACAGCAATCATAGAAAGTTTTGAATTGTGGATTGAAAGTCAGAGAGAGAATATTTGGCCCCTATATGAAACTACCAAACTAGCCTAAAAATCCTACTTTTTGAGATCTCAGTTAAAATGGCTTAGCAGCTCTCTGACCTAATTCGCTCACTCTCTGTTCTTCGCTGTTCACAGCCTCTAAAACGGGAATCTATATCTGGAGTTTGTCGGGGACAAATTGTAGGAAGCTCTTGCATGGAAACAGGATACCTCGTTCTTCTCCTGGCATATCTCTGCAAAACACTTATAGTAACGATCCCCAGGCACCAGAGAGTTTAGGCACTACTTGTTCTTGATTTTCATTGAGAAACAAGCCACCAAAACCAGGTCATGACTGTGTTCTTGCCCCCACATAAACACCATTGGTGCAGTGAGATTAATCCGCTGGCTGTGATTAATAAAGACTGAAAGGACAATTTGCAGCAGCCTGATGGATGGAGCAATTTCAAACTCTGCCACATGTCTGTAGGAAACCAGAAACGACTGCAGCTTCCTAAGTCGGCCTCCCCACTGCTCATTTTCAGCCTTTGTGCAGCCTAGTGATCAAAGACACACGCTGCTTCTACACAGAATTTTTGAGTAATGTGGAGAAAAGACCGCTTTTTTTCAGTGTTGCAAATACACAAAGCAATTGGACAAAATGGAGTCCATTAGGATATTACGAAGCTTAGCTGTCAGCAACTATATTTTTTGGTTATATGTTCTTTGCCAGAGAACTTTATGCAAGAAGATTTCCCGAGAGAAAGAAACTGAGAGTTAGGTGGATTATTTTCATATAGTGAAATCAATAACCTGAATTTCCTTGGTGAGTGGTCAGAAGAGCCAAATATTTGTAATTCTCAATTCTCAGGTATCCCCACAAGGGAATAATTAGCAGCTTAAGCTGCTGGTTTGATTGATGAGGCTGCTGACTGATTATTTCTTCAGTTTTCCCCGACTTCAATTCTCAGTGACTAGGGTCAGTGAAAAGAGAAGTTCATTTTAGGTTTTCAGATCCCACTATTCAGATTCTTTCTGTATTTATTAATATATTTTGTCTGCATTTTCAAAGAGTGAATATGGAGGCCCTGCTGAGAAGGTAAGACTTTACATGGATTTTTGTGGGAGTTTTGCTGAATTTGTGGCATCTGGCAGAGATTATAGAGAACGACAGAACAGGTTCTGCCTAGCAGAAAAGTCTGAGGAGGTGGCAGTAGTGATATTGTAGAGAGAGGGAGAAAGTTGTGGAAGGAGAGATGAACATCAGAGCTTTATTTGAGACGTAGTGCCCAGTAAGAGAGAGGAACAGGAACAAATGTCACCAGGAACAAACCAACCTTTTGCTTTTTAATGTAGTCATAAAAAACCTACGTGTGAATAAGGAATATTTAAAAATGTGCTGCAGATACAAAATGTCATTCACGTCTACTAAAAAAAAAAAAAGACTGTTGCCTGGGGCTATGCTAATTCTTTAATGTGATGGCATTCCTGTTAGGAGAGCTCTGTGAGCTTTCCAGGCTGCCAAGCATGCTTGGCGCCCATGTCTTCAAGCACTATTCCTGCAAGGCTCCTGAGTACATTTTCATTTTAATGGGTTCTTAAGTCAAGCATCTCTGGCAAAGTTGCCCTCCTAAAAAATGAGTGAGAGCTCATGCAAGGGACAATGACATTCTTTAATATTTACTGCACTAAAAATAGCTTTTAAAAACAATACAAGGTACACAGAATGTTCTCCTTGTTCAAAAATGGCCGTTTTTAACAGCATTTGATGGATGCAGTGGGCTCTTGGTAAGTACAGTTAATATATTCTCTCTATATATTCCTTCAGTACTAAAGAGCAAATTGCTTAATATGTAATCTTGAGTAAATGTTTCCCCAGTTACATTTACTTTCTCTTTTTGATATGCTTTATTCCTGCCTGAGTATTTTTCTCCTTTTAATATTCTCAGCAGGCTGGATTTATGAGCCTATGAAAGCAAAGAATAGGAAGCATCTTCTTCTGAAGCCAGCTGCAGTGGTGAACTTATTGAATAGCTGACCGAGTACTGAATGATAATCATACAAAGAGAAGAGCAAGAGAAACAAAACAAGACAAAATCACCTTCATTTTCCCCCAAAATTAGAAAGGACCAACACCACACAAAAAGAGATAGAGAGAGAAGAAAGGAAAAACAGGGAGAGTGAACCCATAGTTTGTTTCATTTTTCGTTCTAACATCATTTCAACCACAAAGAATGACAGTATAAATGATCAAACAACTGTTTGCTAATGCATTATAGATAGTCATACACAATATGGCAGCTTTATACTTGTATATTTACCCACCATGAATACAAAATATACTAAGAGTGACAGGTAATGTAGCCAAAGCTTCTACTCTCTGTAAGCATCTGTGTACTATGAATTATAAATGAGAGTCTTGTGTCCAAAGGTAGCAAGTAATGTAGATAATGCCATCTGAGTAAATGAATAAATGTGAAACAGATGCTTTTTGCATTCAGGGCACACAGGTACAGGCAGGAAGCCACCAGTACAGATTATGGATGCTGGTGAGACAGCTGTTGTCTGCATCCAGTGCCAGGTGCGTTCCTACCTGGACTGCGTCAACCAGTAAAAAAGGCCTGCATCCTACTCATTTTTGACAAGTTTGCAGAAGGATGAGGTACCTTCTTATGTAGATTCCTAAGGGGCTTGGATTTCCTCAAGGCTTTCCTAAAAAATCCAATTGGCATCCTTATTCAAAGAGTGGCAAAATGCCTGAATGGAACATTTCATTATTAACAGTCATAAAATATTTTTTTTTTTGTATTTTTAGTCAAGTCTCTTCTGATTTGCTAGAATTTTTTACCTGAACAAATATTTTGCCTCAATATGAGATTATATGGCATAAGAAATTACTGCTAAAAAGGCATTAAGAACTTTAATATGATTTTTTTAATATATGTAAATTTGCTTGTTTTATAAGCAGAGACATACACTTGGACTCCAGTTAGGGAACTGGAGGTTTTGTGATGTCAGTACAGACTTCCCCCTTGATACCTAAAAGGTAGGTTGAACTCCCCAGATAAAATATTAAGCCTAACTGTGCGGACAGATAGTTTTTACTTGTGACACACAGCTACTGCTATTTTAAAGTTCAAATAAGTTCATAATGCAATTTGAGTTTATGTCGCTCTTGCAACTGTTCTTTTTCTGTCTAATGTCAGACTTTTGCTGTGTACGTTTCCATGTTTGCCCAAGAAAGACTTCTGTCCTTTTCACTTGTAAAAAGGAAGCCCTGAGACCCATTTCTCTGCAGATTTGTCCTTCATGAGCTAGTTATATCATGTAGGGTGGGTAAAACAGTCGTTTCCAAGTATAGAATGAAAGCAAATACTAATAGAGTTTTAAGAAGAAGATGAACAAATGCAGTAATAGAATACACTTTTTTCTTGTTTAATCTGAGTACCTTGAACTATACAAAACTCTAAAAGGAAAAAGTTCCAGGGCCAAATAAATGTCTATACATATTCTATAATGTAATTTCCCTGTCTCTTGCATAACTGCACATTTCAGAGGTAGAAAGTATAATCAGAGATTCCTGTAAAGTTTTAGAAAGCCTAAAGGATGCCATACAACTACCAATGCAGTCATTGCAATAATTTCACAGCATTCTCTTAGAAGTAAGCTACTTTTCTTCCAGACTAAATATCCCTAGCTCTTCAAGCTTTTTGGCGTAGGTGTGGTCAGTCAGGGGTTGGCTGCCATTGCCAGGCTCTGATTTCACATTGAGGCCGATCCAGAGTAACAGAGATGATACCCTAAAAGGAATTCTGCATTGACACAGGTGCCATAGAAAAACCAGCTTTGTAGCCCAAAAGCCAAGACTGAAACCTTAAACCAGAACGGTACAGGTCCTGCTCTCTACCGTCTGTCTTCTTCCTTTGTTTCATTTGCATCTGTGCAAAGTCAGCATAAAACACTGTCATTGTTCCAATTTGTCACTTCCACATCCCAATGTTTCACTCCGTTTGCGAGAGTGGAAATGACAGTACCCCTCGCTGGGGTGTGCACAGCAAGATACAGGCAATCCAAGTAACAGGGACAGCCAAACCATTCATGGTCTCTTAAACGACCTATTCTTGCCACTGTGATATTCCAGCATTTTTAACCTAGTACAGAAAGCAACTCCTTACGAGTTACCAGTTTTGACTTACAAAGCAAGGAAATTTCAAACTATAGAACTTTGAAAGCCATAATATTGCTTTCCAAACAGCATGACTTTCTTTAGAATTACTGAATTTTAACACAAAAATGCCAGTAATCCACAGATGGCTTGTTCCTATTTTTCTCCATGTCCTTTTCTTTGTTTCAGCAAGCTGCACTTGCATTTATTTCAGCGCAAAAGTTGGGAGGAGTGGGGGGAAAGAGACCATGTAGGTTTTTAAGAAGTTTGAGAAGTAATTTGCAAAGTGATAGTTTCTGGTAATGAAGGCTGCTACCTTTGCCCAGGTCTCTCACTATGATAAAATTGTTTCAGAATGTTAATTACTGAATAATCAGATTCCCTTGAAAATGTAACCTCAGCTTTTACTGAAATATGATATTCCTAAATTACATCAGAGCTGCAGTGTGGTCAAATCAACAATTATACTAAAAGAACTCATGCAGTCTTTTCTTTGGGATGAGACTCTATTATCTCAAAAGTATTAGAAAAGCATCTATGATGCATAGCCAATATGGAGACATTCGTCCCATTGGCCTCTATTATCCGAATGGAAATGAGAAAACACTTCCATTAAATTTTGCAGTGATCCATGCCTTTCTCTTCTTAAGTCAATAAACTATATCTTTCACTGTAGTAGTTTGTGCATGTGTGCAAAAATGACCTTTTGCAATCTGGCTGCTGAGACACGTGCTGAGAGAGGCGGTATAGGAATTGTAAAAAGAGACGCAAACCATTTTTTCCTGCCAGGCACGTCCCACCATGGAGTAATAAAATGAGGCCTGCGAAGCCTCTTGCTACAAGATTTTACTGTTCTTTGTATCGCGAGTCCCTTCCCAAATCAGTTTCCCCTAATCATTTTAATTGAGGTTGATGCTCAAACCACGGAAAAGTATTAGGAAGAGAAAGTCCCTCAAGTGGCTCTTGACCTCTGTGGAACCACAGTCCCCTCTATCACATCGTATGTCTACATATAGCCTGTTCAAAAACCTCCTTGAAAAGAACATAAAATCACATTGATTCATAGAAGAGAGGGCATCGGGGGGAGGGGTGGGCACTCAGCACTCCCTTTCTCTTTCAAAAAAAAAAAAGAAAAAAAAAAAGGACTGCAGAAAAAGTACTTTGAAAATGGTGAAATAATCTCCTAAATAAACCACCAGTGGGGAATACCCCCAGTCACTGAGGAGAGCGTGCTGTTCAGCGTATCAACAAAAATACATTTGGCCTGAGGCAATGCTGAGGGCAAACATATCCCAGATGGACTAGAGAGGCCCAAATACCTTCAGAGATGAAAATTTAATTAGAGGAAATGTCACCACAGTGAACAAAAGGATTGCTTTAGTGATTTTTCATCATTGTTTACTATAAGTGAAGTATAGTTTTAAGTGTTAGAACAGGCTAAGTACAGAAGTGTTCTTAAGCACAAGAACAGAGATGAAAGGAAGGGATGTTGAAGGTCAGAGACAATCGTCCACACTTCAGGACTGATCAAAAGGAGTAAACGATCAAATATCGTCAGATAACAATTTTTAATTGCTTCAGTGATGTCAAAAGGTGGCAAAAGGTGTCAAAGGTGGTGCTTCCAAGCCACTAAGGAGGAAAAACTGACCTTATGCTGTTGGTCGATTTAGGTTTTCGTTGGGTTTTTTTTGTTGTTGTGAGATCTCGAGCATGATAGAAAGCTTTGGTCTCACAAATACAGAGTCATTCCTGAAAGCTGAGATGTCTCACCGCCTCTTTACCTCTTTGATAATCCCCTGTCTAATATTAATTCTGATTCTTGCACAAGTCAGGGGTGAAATTGCTGGAAAAGCAATATAGGAATTGTTGCAGCCCAGTCAAAAGGAATCAGCTCCCTTAAATGAAAATATGTGAGTTCTAGCATAAGTTCCGAAAGCTGTTTGGGATAAATTCAGAGAAAATACGACATAGCAAACATTATAGAAAGTCTGTCAGACTCTAGCATGTTCCGCGTTTGGATTTTACATCTTCAGAATGCAGAGTTGAGATTTTTGGTATGTGAATTTTTATATCTTTTTGTCCCATTGAGCCTTCATTTTATATTTTCTATGGAAATGCTCTCCATTTAGCAAAACAAAATAATCACCTTAATTGAAAGGATGCACAGCATGATTTTCCCGTCATAGTATCAAAATAGTGCTAATATAGCACTATTTTTGTTTGCTATTACGTAACAGGAATTACATACTATTATATATGGTAAAAATAATAACTACAGAAATAGTAATTATTATCAAATTTCTAACTCACAAATTTCACTCAATTAATCTGCTTAAGAAGATGAAGGAGACCTCTACCCATATACAACTGGAGAGGAGGTTCGTTACAATCTGAGTAAAGAAATGAAGAAAGTGTCATACAAGTATAATTATAGTATACTTACTTCGGCTTAAAGCAAACTTCTGATTTAAGATAAAGGCTTGTTTCCCTATTTCCACTGTATTTCGGTTAATAAACCTTTTTTTTTTTTGCTATATTAGATCTTTGCTAGATCCCTTGGATTTTACTCGTGCTGTTGTGAAATGTGTTCTTCTCGATCAGGTAAAACTATATATAGATGGATTGTTTTTGTGCAGAAGGTACTAGGGAACTTCAAGTCTGCTGAAGCTATTAGGGAACCTTCACACCAATTTTAGCAGAGTGTGGATCAAACCTCTGGAGTACCTTATTGACCTACTAAGTTTACTGGGCAATGTGTGTCTTCAGGTGCTTGATTTTGGTCTCTCTTGGTGCTATTGTTTATTATCACCTGTTACTCACACTTTTACATTCTCGTCCAAATAATCTCCCTAGATTCCAACTGACCGGAGGCAGCGTGCTTTTGCTGGCAGTCAGAATTGGCTCTGTGCTCTCCCACGCTGTCTTATTAGCCCTTCCTCTTTTCCTCACCTGCCCCCTTGTTTTATTTTTTTTTTCTTTCTTGCTTTTTAGCAGATACAGTTCTACACGAAGTTTAATCATATGTGCAGAAATTTGGTAGACTGGTGCCAAAGGGCTTGCCCAAAGGCAGGCGCTAAACACATTATTGTTTGAAACCTGTGACAGAAAGTCCAACCAGCCTCTGATTAGGCAACATGCCATACTAAGCAGATATTCATGAATCTTGGCAACCAAGTATGAGAAATCAGATTTCTTGCCATCCTTTCTCTGTTACAGATGGTTATCTGGAAAACCATCCAAACAACAGAAATATACCATATGTAAAACAAAGCTTCTCTTTTTATTTCCAGGTTCACAGACTATCAGCTTAAGATTTCACAGTATTTGTTATTTTTATAATTCAAGATGAGCAAATACATCAATATCCAAATGCATCCAAATTACACAACACTTAAGAAAGCAATACTGTGCTTTATGGGGATGCGGTCATATTACTGATGCTATGGACTTCTTGATGATCTACGCAGGGTATACGAACTGAAAGGACAGATTTCTTCTGTATCTATTTATCAACACCCATAGAGTGGAAGCACTGAGATCAATAATGCCAGGTGAAAACATGTAAATAGGTGTTTAAAGAAATACACCACCAAGATAGATTAATAGTCGATTAGATTATAGAGATTCTGCAGAGATATTAAAGGCACAGTAATGAAGCACAGGCATCTATTTTACTATTTTAGTCTTACCAAAAGGCTGTTGATGGTAAATCCATCTTCAGCTAAAAGAAGGGAAAACTAATTCTCAGTATGTAGCCCTCTTCCTCCGCTGATTATCCACAGAGTAGATTGCCCACTGACTATGCACTGATTACAAACTTGAAGTCAGTTAAGTATGCAAGACAAGATGCAAGACAAATAAACCTGCCTTATCAGATGTAGGTGATGCTGTGCAGAGACACAGGAAACTTAAACATGGGTAGAAAATATGTGTGTACATTTCCACACGTAATCTTTTATTGCATTTCTTACTAACAACTATTTTTCTGCAGAAAACCTTTATGAAGTTATTTCCCAAACAACTGGACTAGAACTGATAAAAAAAAGAAATGTGCATAAGTAAAACAAAAATTCATAAATAGGCAAAGGGTAACTCCATAGTAAGGAAAAAGAATTCATAGATATAAAACATTTCAATGTTTGGGGTTCTTTTTTACATAACTGTGGAGCTGCTTACATAATTTTTCAAAATATTCTGATGACTTATGCACCGTATGAAGCATCTTCTAATGCTGCTACTCACACTGAGTAGTACCTCACGCCAAAATATTTGGTGTAAGTTCATTAAGACCACAAATGGTGGAAGGTAACTATCCAACAACAGGAGAGCACTGCAATATTCCATTAAATTAGTGAAATTGCTCGCATTATATAGAAAGTAGAAAAAGGTGAAAGTCTGGTGCAATAGTTTGCGATGCAACATGAGTAAGAATTCTATATTCCTGCCATAAGGGCCATATCCTAAAAAAGCTCCTAAGTGCCAAAACCAGGATATATGAGAACTTTTGGCGTGTAAGTCCAAAACTTCACTCTGAAATAAACCCACTCACCATCTGCATAAACCCAAAGGTAATGAGGCTCACTAGGTGCTCTCACCTACGTTTTCTGCAGATCAAAATCCTTTACATCTATCTTTTTAAAAAATGACTTGACTGACATTTTTCCCACTTATTCGTCTCAGCATAGTCATCAAAGTACATTAATGCGTTTTACCTGGTGTACACTAAGACCAGCATGGTAGGATTTTAATTTTTCTCGAAACTTTTTTTTTTTCACTCCATGATATGTCATCACAGGTATATTTTGAATATATCAATTTTACCACTTTTACCTGCCAAAAAAATCAATTAAAAGAATCTCACACACACATGAAAGTCTGCAATCTATTATTTTGGCTTACACAGACTTTCAATCGGATAATTAAGTAGTTAACAAGTAAAACTTTTTCATCATTAGAAGATGCCTGAGAACAGGGTCATGGGAACAGGAAGGTTTGCTTGTTTGTTCATCTGCCGGTTCAGAGGAGCAGAGCCTTGTATGGGGATAAGGAAACTATTACATGCAGCAGACAGTTTGCTTATTTGATATTATATACAGAATTCCATGTGTTGGTTATCCAAATTGTATAATTTCCTCTAACATTTTATTTGGCTTTTAGATTGATTTCTAGATTATATTTATAACTGTGAAGAAAGAGTTTAAGAGACAGAACTATTGCTGGCCCTCATTTTTTTCCTTTATATATTCATAGCTCAAATCTGTACATTCAGAGTCCTTGGAAACCTCTAGGTTCTGGTACTGTTTCTTGGGAGTAAGGAAATCACCATCTAATAAAGACAGTAGTGCTCGAATATGGATAGTGAATAAATATGATCTTAAGAGAAAGCTTAACAAACCCTACAGGAGAAATTTACTCATAAATCCTTTAATATGAAATTCACCTCAGCAGGTAACCCAAGCACCGACACTGACGTCAACTGGAGGAACATTAACCCAGCTACGCCAAGTTAAATCAGAGAGCAAATAATTTCTCGCAGCTAAATCAGAGGACTGAGTTTTCGATACAGCTCTTCTCTGGCTGCTCTATGCATCTGCTTTAACCCATGTGCTAACTGAAATAATTACATTTTCCTATCAGAAAGAGCGTTGGGAAGCTTAATTAATATTTGTAAAGCAAGTTGACTTGCTCAAGCAGAAGATAGTACCAAAGTGCAAAGTATTAATTCATATCAAATAAACATACTTTGACACAGATTGAATCAAAATGTAGTCTGTAATTTGAAAATGAGCACTAACAGAAACCATTAGATAATTCTTCTAACATTGAAGGGAAGAAACAATCTTTTGAAGGGTCTTGGCAGAAATCATATAGGAAGTCAATTCTGCTGATAAAGAAATCACGTGGATTCAACTTGCCGCATAACTGTGGGCTAAAGAAACTGGAGGCTCTTGACACTGACCAAAGATTAACCAAAACTGACCGGGAAAGCTATGTGTCTCCCCGCATTCCTGTTATTTCACTTTGCCCCAGAAAATGGTGTGTATGTCGTCACGGAAAACGTATTCTTAATGAAAAATGAGAGAAACCATCATCATATAAATAAGTTAGTAGTGTTTGTATAGGAATTCCAGGTACCTAGGGAGCAAAATGAAGCAACAGAATTAATGCTGAAATGTGTCAGGCTGGAAGTAAGAGAGGTGTTGGAGGATGAGTACCAATGACGTGGAGGTACTGAACTATGTGCCTGTATAGAAAAATTAAAGAACAAAGTAACAGTGCAGAATTTATTGTAGGCTAATGGTATGAAAGACTGTAAGAGGCAAAGAGGGATAACATATAAACCCAGACCTTCTGAAGTCAGTATCTTTGCAGAGAGATCATGTACTTTTGAAATTGATGAATACGTTGCCTCAGTTTACAGTGTGGACAACTGCACTAGGGATGAGAGCCCAAGAGACGGTGGGAACAAAGTTATGGAAATGAACATTACTGTGATAGAAGAATAATAATAATGTAAGTAGTTGAACGCACTAGTATGCATTTGAATGTAGTAAAGGAATGGGAAAATCTCAAGCCAACAGAGACCTGGTGCACAGGATTGCAGGCCCAGTGATGAAGATTTCAAGCAAATCTACCAAGTCATGGCAGAATCAGAGCAGTACTGCCTATGTTCAAAAAGAGGACTAGAGATAATGGTAACTACAGCCTAAAGTCCATGGAAAAAATGTAAAGCATTAGAGTAGATTTAGGAGGAATTAATCATTGCAAGCATATACGAAAAGGGAAAAAAAAAAGAAACATAAACATGGAAGAACCCAGAAATTCTGCATTAACAGAATCTACCAAACATTTGGGTATGATTACAGTGTCTGATGCAGGAATATGTGGCAAAGAATGAATTAAAGCAGGGGATGAGATTTAGCTGCAGATAGCAGCAGGCTGAATGAGCTGCTATTTGAATGGTAGCATATTAGTCTATATTAGCATACATATTAGCATATTAGTATATATTACTAATTTACTATCTATAAAACCAAAGTAAATGTAGTTACTTTTAATCAAAGTTGTTTTATCCTATCTAAGGTAACAAATATAGCTATGAATAATAGTATGATATTTCTTTCATAATTTTATACTGTGCAATACAGTAGGATTTCCTAAAAGAGGAAAAACCATAGGTCTGTACTATTCAGCTGAACACGTCAAGTAAAATAATGTTTTTGTGGACTGTACATAAAAATCAACTGTCCATTGCCAAGTTTAAATAGAACCAGAAACAACCTCTTCATCCACTTATGAAATGTTACTAGTACATTTCTTGGACATGCTGCACTTCTATGCTTTTCCCTTTTAATTTTGAGTGGAAATGGTTGCGTTTTAGTGTAGGTAGTCTCTTTTACATTTTGAAAAAATACCTTTTACCAGTTCTTTATTTTTGTGCTTCACGGAATTCTTTCATCTGTCTGGCACTTGCTTTTTTGCATGTCAGGATCTCAGCCTTTTTTTTTTTAATTTTTTTGCTGTTGGTGACATCAAACATCTTCTTTCAGTCTCTGTTGTTGTCTTCTAATTTCTTATCTACCCAGCCAATCTGCTGTACTCATTTGTGGCTAGTTAAGCTTTGGATTGTTAAACTCTCTTTGATTTAGCCTTCAGCCCTGCTTTCCTTCCACATTCAATCATCTCCAGTACCCAGACTGAGTTTCTTCCTTCTTTTTACCTCTTTTCTTTCTCCCTAATGCATTTGCTGACACCTCAGAGTTTTCATATTAATCTTACAAGCAGCATTTAGATCTCACTTTTCCTTTGGTATCGACAGAATTGAAATCCGTTGTTCACATTAGAGACACGCTGTTCTTTCAGTAGATTTATTTTAGGGTTTCTGCAACTTCATTTTTGAGACTTCAAGTCTCAAGTGTTTAGAAATCTAAATCAAAATTAGGACTTGGATAAGTGTCCAGCACATAGTTAAGCCAGCTATTTCCCAAAGAACCAAGATGACGTCCCACTTCGGTTTCCTGCAGAACCCATGACGTCCACTTCCACTCTCATGAAAGATGGGTAGCATACTACCTGCGGCCAATCCAATTCTACTTTCAGTTTATTTCCTTTCTGTCACTCTGAAAGGATGTGACATTCTTCAATTTCTTAATTTTATTCATCTCTACTTTGTGGGAAGTCATGACAAATTAAAAACCTTTTGTGAAAATCAGAGTATTTGACTTAGTAATCATTCATAAATATCTCCACTTCCTCTTGCGAAATTAGGGTATAAATAACCACATCATTGTGCTTCTCATCAGATTTTTAACACGTCAGACGGACTGTAGCTTATTATGCATTCATTTGTAGCTAAGAGTTGCTTTAGGAGGTTTCTGATTCTGTTGGTATCTCTAGCGCACACTGAGTGATGAAGCAACCCTCACCCAGCTGCCTCCTTTCTGCTGTACCCACCAGGCTTCTTCTCAGCCACTCCAGCTAGTCTTTTATTAATAATGGCTTTCTCTCAAATGTTCAGGAGCCCCAGGTACCATTTTCTCTTTCACTGTTTAAATCCAATAGCTTTCAAAATCACTCTCATTGAAGGATTTTCTAGAAATGTATCTTCTCCCCCCTCCAGTGATGTACAGATTCTCAGATAATTACTGTCAGAATTATAATTTCTATTCATTCTATTGCCAGGAAAAGGGGCAGCAAATATCCAAGGAAGGTGATATAGCAATGCCAGCAACCTTAACGTAGCAATGAAGCAAGTTGGGATTGCACATGAACGATAGCAACAACAAAAACGAAGGTGGGAGCACAGATACAGACAAGGCACACACTTGGGGACACCATATGGATACTTTCCATGTGCGTCCCGTGGTCTCTTTTTGGAGTCAAAAGTTAGCTCCAGCAGGTAAATGTAAAGTAGCATGTTCTCTGCAGAACATGGCTCTTCCCTAGAGGAACTCACAAATAAGACATCCTGTCCTATTAAATATCCTAGCTATAGAATATTTATCAGGATATACATCCTATTTGATATATATCCTGTTTGAATGCTGGCATTCAAAAATGAGTGATGGAAAAGACCCTCTATCCTACGAGCCTGCTTTCTCTGCCAGAAACAAATATAGATCGATATTTTCTTTTGGTTTTAGAAAACAAAACTCTGATCATATTACTTGCTAATAGAGTATACAGCAATTAATTTGATGCCTTTACTTTCCTTTTGCCTTGCCCTCAGATATTTTAAATCTTTTTATCTTTATTTCCTTTTCCCCTCTTTCATCCTTACTTCACATTTATATAACTTTCCTTCGAAGCTCCCCTGTGTCTCCATCTCATCTCAGGTGTGTATCCTGCCATCACATAAATTACTTCCAAATCCTATTGCAAAACCTGCCCACCTAGTAACAAGAAATTCATTGTTTTCTTTTTATTGCTCGTTCCATTCTAAGTAAATGGAAATACATATTTAAAAGTATTCATGAGAGGCAGACTATCAGTCTCTATATGCATTTCTTGCAATTCATTTTATGTTTTCATTGTGTGCTTCCAACACAGGATTTAGCTTTGACAAATGTAACTTCAACAGCTCACTTCTCCTAAAAAAAGATGATAGGAAAGAGTTGGATTTTTTTTTAACAGAATAGAAGCTACATACTGAAACCATATGTGATTTTTTCACTTTGGTGTATATAAAGATTCCTTGGTTTTAACTGATATCAATTCATATACACCACACAACATGATTTTTTTCTCTGTGAATACTGATTTGAACTAGTTGCTCATACAGACTCATCTGTATTTGTCATTTTTATTTTTGTAAGGAAATCATGGGAAAACAAACAATTCTTGGCTACGTGAATAATTGATTTTTCAGTTTGGCTCAAAACAAAAAGATAACTTGAATGAATCTGGGTTTTGATCAGCTTTAATATTTTCTCTCTTGAATATAAAATTTTAAAATATTCCTCACTTGGATAGTCATGGCAGTTAGGGAAAAACAATGAGATTTAATAGTTAATCTGAACATTATAATACTCCGGTGAATAAGTACATGGGAGGGTGGCAGATCAGGCTTCTATACCCTACGCCAGTGAATGGCAAAGGATGCATCTAAGTTAATGCAGGATTATTAAAGGGATACTGAGACAACTAAAGAGCTCTGAACTGTTACATCTTACAGAGCTGAGCCGCTCTTTTAGGATGCAAAGATTAATTCAGCCACTAAACCTGTGTTTTTCACATCATACACCTCCCAAGCTCCATAAATCCCATGGTTTGAGGCACAGGGAGGGCGGGAGTGGAGAAAGCAAAGGAGAATACCTATTAGAATTTCCTTGCTTTTCAAGAACCTTTGCAACTATAGATCTGAACTTTTCTGCTCAGCAGCAACTTTTATGGATTTAATCACTTCCTCTGGATCCAATGTGTTCCTTCTATGACTTATATTTTGGAGGTCAACTAATAGGGGCCGGAGCCTGCGGTGGCTCAAGGCCATCTGAAAGGTGTGTGAACAGTGTACAAGTCTTTGAATATGAACATCTGGGAATTTTTGTTTTACTCTGAAACTTCTAGACTATTAAATCCTCCCTGTTCAGGTAACACAAGAAAAGACCTCCACCAGTCCTTCACTCTTCCACACTGCAAGAGCGAATCAGGTGACAAACGAACCTACAGAAAGCACTGGGAAACTGGACAGCTTTTCAAAACATTAATGACGACAGCTCCAATTTGAAGGCACCGAAAAAATAAATATTAAGTAAAGGAAGTTGATCGTTATTCACAGCATTCTCACAAATTAAAGGTTAAAAACAGGCAGTGCAAGCTCACTAGCAGTTGCCAGCTCATATTTAAAACATTGTCACATCAACTTATTCTTTTGAGATAATGTCACTACACTCAACCTATACACAAATGTTGCTTATTTCCCTTTGCCATTTATTCAGCTTTGTGGCAGTAATTAGCAAAGGACTGTGATTGACTCAGAGAAAACTGAAGACATAAAACACGAGCATGATGTGAAATGAAATTTCTATTACCATATTTACACCTTCCTCTTACATTTCACCATACAAATCAGAACTACGAAGAAAAATAGGGTTTTTTTTAGACTCTTAATAATCTTTTCCTCTTTGTTTTAATTTTGCATTTCACATTCCAGGTTTTTTTCTGCCCTCTGTCCTTTTTCCACTCAGTTGCTTTCGTTTACAGCAAATTTGTTCTATCTAAATATTAGACTCTGAGTTCCCAAAGCTAGCTAAAAAGCTCTTAAACGTCCCTTGAAGCTACTTCTGCTGCAGATTTCTGCATCCATTAGTTGCCCTGATACAACTATTCTTAGAGCATTAGTGAAACGATCAAGCTCAGAAAAATAATTTCGAGAAAGGTTATCGTTATTTTTTGCGGTTCTGTTTTAGCCATATAAGCACAGCACAAGTAATTGATCCAGCATATTTTAGAAAGAAGCTCAGGAGGTCATACAAGAAGGAGTGCAACACCAGAGGTGGGGTATGGCAGTAACCTCCCAAACTAGCTTTATTCTTAGAGATTTTAACAGGGAAGCTCACTTTCCAACTGAACTTCAAACTGCTTCGAGTATGAATTTACCTTCCTTTTTTGCTGCTTTTCCTGCCATCCCCGGGGCTTCCATGAAATGAGGCATTAAAAAAAAAAACCCAACAAACTGCAATTTACAGGAAACAAATGACTTGTGATTCATAGCCTGATATCCTGCTTCATACTTAATTGATTCCAGTTAGGCGTAGCAGGACAGTAGTATTCTGCATTTTATGGCCTAACAGAAATGTCAGCCATCTGTTTGCACCTGCTGAAGTTGCTATGGATAAGTATTGCAAATCCTGTAAGCGGCTGGGCCTGGATTTCCATACCAAGGAAGTGGTTTTTGTTGATGACTGTCAACATGAAGGCATCAATAACTGATGCTAGAGAAATGTTTGAGAGGAAATGCTCCCCCCAGTACAAACAACCTGAACATTTTCAGCTATACCCAACCTTCAGAAGGACTGAACAGACATTTAGTTCTTGCAATTTTGCTATTAAGTTATGGTGAATGAACTAAAGTGTGGAGTCTATATTACTTGGGACAGATGGGAAATTAGCATGTCATAAAATTCATAAAAAAGTGGTTGATGATGCTGTCTGTCTCAAGAAAATAATTACATAATGATTACCTCCTTTGAGAATACCAACAGACTAGGTTAGAGAACAGACAGTTCTCTGATTTATCTAATAGCAATTTTTTAGATATTTGATACTCTTTCAGGTAAGATGTTTTGTATAGTTAACTTACTGCATTTACTCACAGTTTTAACCCTTAGTGTTAAATTTTTAGATGCTTTGTTTAACAGAGCATTAGTGAAATCCAAGTTTTGAATCTTATTTCAAATATTTGCTCTAATTTAGAAACTGACTACTTTTTTCCAATATTTCTTACTTATGGTGCTTAAAAAGATGTACAAAAGTAGCTTTCTCTTGATCATTGTTTCCATACAGCCTAAAAAGGTCGCGGGGTTCAGCAAATTCACGAAGACCTGTGCCATTGTCTTTAGCAAGTCAGATACTGAGCAATAAAAATAGACAGTTAGAATGAAAGAAAAAAAAAAAGGGAGCTAGGTACAATACTTACTCCTAAGTACAGGAAATTTAGACCACTAAAGTGGTCTAAAGTGGTCAACTGAAATGCCTGGAAAACTTTAGTATTCTTAATTAATTTTAAAATGTACCTTCAAAATGAAAATTTAAACATAAAAATAATCCTTTTTTGAAAATATATACCACAACATTTTGCTTTGCTTTCTGTTCCAGTATAGGTCTTAAATTTTTGGAGGCAGGTCTAAAATGAAGGCCATGTAGCATGGTCTGACTCCATATCTGTGGAGAAGACACTTAAGCATAAGGGCTCATGAGCTAACTCATCCTCTGGGAGACCAAGATCTCGGAACACTCCTGCAAGACAATTTAGACCCAACCATTTTATTGAAATGGACTAATTCCAGAAGAGCTATTCTTTTCCACCTGCCCACTTTTTACTGAGGAGACAAAAGCCCATAATTTACTTCATTGCAAATTCTGTCAGGTTGGTTCAAATCAATCTCATCTGCAATTTAGACTAAAAAAAAAGATAACTTTGCAATGAAATAAATGATGGATGTTTATGGAGTTCCGTCTAGGTTTGCTGTCTACCAGCTGTGGGAAACCATCCAGTAGCTGAGGAATAGTGTAAGTTGTTGAACTAAGACATAGTAAATGCATCAGGATTTTCCTCTGGAATCCACAAGCTTCCTGTGCTTCTGCTAATGTTCAGATATTAAACTGCAGTATAATAATCATTTTATGTGCTTTGGAATTATAAATACAGAAAAAAATACCTGCAAGCCTGAAGTTTAAAGACACTGGTGCAAGTGTGGATTTTCATTAATAAATTCTGAGTTTTTAGCAATGGAAAAAAATTTAAACTTTTCTATTTCCTTCTCCCAGAACTCTTCTGTTCGAGGGTACCAAAGATGATCATTATACCATTCAACTTATTCATAAAGCTAAATAACAGAACACAGAAAAGACAATATATTCGACATCTCCTTTGTGCAAGAAATTCAATGTTAAAAGCTGCAATGAATGAAGTAATTCATTTGAGAGTGATAGACCACAAGATATTAAGGGGGTCCAATTAAAAAGAAATTTTATAGCAAAATAGACCTGGAGAAAAAAATAAGGTTAATAATATAAAATATATTTATTTGCATTCTTTAAGACTTTTATTTTTATTTGGGGAATGAGAAAGTTCCCCTGCAAATGTTCTCCTTTGGAAGGAGGGATCTGCCTCATCAGCTCCCAGAAAAGCCCTCGCAGTGGCTCCAGCGAAGCTTGCAGGAGGCTGTCCTCAAATGCTAACGACGAAAGTAGTAACAAACACCTACCTGCTTTTTGTCTGCCTAGAACTATCCATCATTTTAACATAATATAAGCAATTATTAAAGGAATTCAAATAGCGAATAGTCATCAGAAAATCAGGGATAAGGAGAGCTGGCTGGCTCAGGTCAGCGCAGATGGGGATTAAAGAGGGAGGGAAAGGAGTTACGGTATGCAAGGAGGCAACGAAGTGTTTTTATCAGGTAAACCTTTCCTGCCAGAACAGAGAGTGAGGGAGTCACTCGCCCTCTTCCTTCTCTGCTCCCTTTACGCTCAGATGTGGAATGCTGCCAGATCCCTGCTCTGTCTCTTGTGCCATGTGCTGGAAGGTGGCATAATCATGTTTTCCTGGGTAGGACCAAATTGTCTTCTGTGCTCCCCTAACAGGGCAAAAAATCAGAGGCGACCTTTGGCAAAGCACAGGTTTTCCTCCAGGTCGTAAGAACAGAAGCCTGGAGAAGAGGGGGAGGGCTGCTGCTGGTCTCAGAAGTGAAACCAGTGGTTTTGCGGTACCTGGAAAAGCTCCATGGTGGTTTCCACCACGTGCTGTTCAGTGTGCAGTATCCATACGCCTCGGTGAAGCCACATGCTGAGAATACCCATTCTCGGTGCGTACACAGTCTCTCAAGCACTATCCCTAGGCAGAGGGGAACACTTACAACTGGTCACTGCCACTCCCAAGCTGGAATTTATAAACCACGAAACTCAGCTGGCAAAATGGAAAGTCAGAAGTGTCTTCTCTGCACCAGTGCAGTCAAATTAAGTCAAAAGGTGTAAGCCAAACAGCAGATTTGGGCATTACAGCGCATGAGGACACACCCAGACAACTATTTTATGGAAGGACACACTTTCTGCATGGGAGTAGTGGCTCTTAAGGTATTTAAACTACTCCAGCTCTTTCCAAAAGGAACATGTGACTGTTTCCTTGGTTGCCTTGAAATCTGGTAGGCATCGTAAAAATGAGAGTCCAGATTAATGATCCAAATATGCTGTCACTTAAACTAAGGACTTTCACAGCAGTCACCTTAGACACACAGGTATATAAACACACACACATCAAAGCTTTCCTAAAGACTGACAGATTCTGTCAACTTTGCATACACAGATGACATTCAATCCGTTACTCCAACCACTTCCCAAAGGTCTCAGTCATTCAAGATTTATATCTCAGCTTGTTGATGGAACCCACTTTATTTCTGGCAAAGAACTACTGAACAAGGAAACTGGAGTTAAGCAGTTCACATAAATATGAACCTAACTCTTTGGAGAAAAGCTTTTGTGCCATATTTGCGTTTAGCTGACAAAGTTCAAGGAAAGCTATTTCTATACCCATTTACCGGTACAATCTATGCAACGGTATACTGAAATAAGGAATATAGGATGGCTGTAAGATGAATGCAACTCTTTCCATCATATCTATGCAATGATTACTCAACAACCATCCTCATATCACAGTTTTTCAACAGTTAGTGTTGTTAGGAAAAACAATTCCCTATTCAGGGAATTCATATGGGAGATATAACCGTATACAATTTTCTTGATGAAAATTCCCACTGATTCCTGCCAGCTCTATAAGAGCGAAACAGAAGATTTTCAGGACCCATGGCTTTTAGAAGCTCAAATATTAATATTCTTTACACTCTAGAAGGGCATAAGACAACAAAGCCTGACTTAATTATCAATGTATTTGTTACTAAGAAACAACAAAGTTTTTTCAAATTCATGGTCTGGCTATATTTTAGGAAAAAAATATATTTCTTCACCTCCTTTAGAAAGACTTTACAAGCAAGACTGAAGTTCCCATTATTTCTTTTTTATAAAGCCTTCTTTTTCCTTCCATGTGAAAGATACCCTGAACCGTTTTGTTTCCTGACAAGACTGTGCAGCAAAGTCAATTTTTTCTGTGGTGAACATACAGATGTGTCACCTGGCATGGCACTGCTAGATGACCTCTTGTCACATCCAGATGCCAGCAAGCTGCTCCACTACCAGTCTCCCTCTGAACGTAACCCATAGCAGTGGCGATGAACATCATGAGGACTACACAATTTATCAAATTGGAAATCAGCAAGTCACAGAATCACTGATCTTTCATGTAGGGGAATAAATATCAGAATTTTTATGTTTACTTTATTCTCATTAACAGTTAGGCTACTTCCCATTATTCCAGAGATATAAGGGGGAGAGTCTAAATAAAGTTTAGTGCCTTGTAGGGCCCAACAGCAAGATCCTTTAGTAGTCGTAATATATATCTATATATAAAATGAATTCTGGTTTGCATATTCTTTCTGTGTGTAACACTTCGAAGGAGTTCTTAAGGTCATTTTTTCTTTCTTAACATTATTTCCCTGAGCAGTCTGTTTAAGAACGACAGAATCACCAATACTCAAAGCAAAAGAGTATATATAATATATGTATGTCACTAAATTTAAGCATTTGTATTAGATTTAAAACAAACAGGCAGTTTACTAACCAGATCAGTACAAACGCTGTTTCTGTAATCGAGTTGGCACCAGTTCACAGAAAATATAATTTGAAAAGGTTCACATTTAAATGAAACTTGCTTTTCATGCTCAAATGTCATTCCAAACTCCTAAGATGAGGTATTAACCCTTCATTTACCTCTATTTAAAGAAACTCAGCATTGAGCTCGACTAATCTTGACTGCACTTACCAAAAATATAAAATCAAAGAAAAAACCCAAGTCTTCCTGCATGTATTGCAGTCACTTAGAGTTCTAAGAAATTCCAACCACAAATAGGTGCATAAACCCACATTTTGCAGCTAAACTTGTGCCCTGAGACTTCATCATGGGTGCGACAGCCTAACCCTTACTTTCATTGATTATGTCCTCAGAAATGAGCCAGTTAAACCCTTTCAAGCAGTGTTTGTTCCCCTGCACTTGGGAGCCAGAAAGCTCATGCAGGAGCAATCAAGACAGCTTCACACCTACTGCCCCCTTTTACCCATCTGAGTGGAGGGGAGGGTTAAGCTCTCTTCCACTCATTTTGGGCTCCACTCCAGGCAATGCTGACAAAACTATTTGAAAGACAGACCTTTTCTAACTCATTGCCATCCAGAAGGACTCAGTAGTCCAAGGGAAACTGAGCAAAGGGAAGCCACATATTAATACACTCACCTGCTTCCTACAGTCGGACTGTCCACTGGAAAACATGTGAACACATTTAGCCATATAAAATGTGTGTACCCAAGTACATACTGCATACACACAGACATATATGTACACACATATGCATACATATATATACAAACTCACACACATTTTTGCCTATGTGTCTCTATACACACAACCTGATCTGCCTAGAATCCCGTCTTTCTGTAAAACCATAGAAGGAAACGGAATGTAGTTTCTGGTACAAATGGCTACACAGCACGTTACGCTGGGCAGGAAGGTAAGAAACCCAGAGCGATTTGTAATTTCACTTTCCACTTTGCCCCCATAGCAACCTTGCAATGTCATAAACCTTGAACTCAAAATCCTTCAGGAAGAGAGGTCTGATACATGCCACCTGCTCACGGCCAAAACACATAGCAAAACCCACAAAGGTTTATCCATGCAAATATGTTTGCAGAGTTAGCAGTACATAGGTTTTCCGTGAGCTCTATCCTTGCCAGTCCCTAGTGATTTCCCACACTGGAGTCAAAGGGTTGTCACAGTTTCCTGAATGGTCAGATTTCTTATATGAGATGTACAGTGAGTGAATCACTATGTTTTTAAAACAGTAGTTAGAGGTTTAGATTGGATATTAGGAAAAATTTCTGCAGTAAAATGGCTATCAAGCATTGGAACAGGTGGCCCAGGAAAGTAGCTGAGTTGCCATCCCTGCAGGTATTTAAAAGATGTGTGGATGCAGTGCTGAGAGACATGGCTTAGTGGTAACTTGGCAGTGTTACATTAACGGTTGGAGTTGATGATCTTAAAGGTTTCTTCCAACCAAAATGATTCTATGATTCTGTGATTCTAAAAGCCCCCCAAAATACTCTTAGAATCATAGAATGGTTTGGGTTGGAAGGGACTTTTGAAGGCCATCTAGTCCAACCTCCCCTGCAATGGCCAGGGACATCTTCCACTAGATCAGGTTGCTCAGAGCCCCATCCAAGCTGACCTTGAATGTTTCCAGGGATGGGGCATCTACCACCTCTCTGGGAAACCTATTCTAGTGTTTCACCACTGTCATTGTAAAAAAATTCTTCCTTATATCTAGTCTGAATCTACCTTCTTTCATCTTAAAACCATTGCCCCTTCTCTGATTGCAACAGGCCCTGCTATAAAGTCTGTCCCTGTCTTTCTTATAATTCCTTTTAAGTACTGGAAGGCCGCAATAAGGTCTCCCTGGAGCCTTCTCTTCTTCAGGCTGAACAACCCCAACCCTCTCAGCCTGTCTTTATAGGAGAGGTGCTCCAGCCCTCTGAGCATCTTCTCTGGGCCCACCCAACAGGTCAATGTCTTTCCTGTGCCGAGGGCCCCAGAGCCGGACACAGCACTCCAGGTGGGGTCCCACCAGCGCAGAGTAGAGGGGCAGAATCACCTGCCTCGACCTGCTGGCCAAGCTGCTTTTGATGCAGGCCAGGATACAGTGGCTTTCTGGGATGTGAGTACACATTGCCGGCTTCATTCACCAGTAGCCCGAGGTCCTTCTCAGCAGGGCTGCTCTCATTCCCTTCAACCCCAAAGAGTGGTCACACTGACCTCCTGCGCAGCCACTGCTCCTTGTGAGCATGACAGCAAACAGGGCTGCAAGCTGCTTTGGCAGCACTCTCTTCAGACCTGTTTGCCTTATAACTTTTTTAACAGAATGGTACTCCTCATTAGTGGAGCTTTTGAATTAATGAAAGGCTGTGTAACATTTAATTAGTCTTTATCTTTACAAGTAATAAAACGAGTACCTTTTGGTAAAAGAAGGCAGTCTCCGGCATGCTGCAGGATAACAGCAAGTTTTTGATTTTCTATTCAAACAGCTATCAAACAGATTATAATTTTAGCTTCATTATTTGGCTAATTCACATTTCCTTAAAAGACACATGAGAGCAGGTTTATAAATATTGCAACAAAGAAATTTGGAGTCAAACAGTAAGAGGGGTTTCGAAGCTGACAGACGAGAACAATACTAGTAAAAATACAGTTTGTATTACCTGCAATCTGTTTGGTGTTTCCTAGTTTCATTTGAACAGAAATATTCAAGAATTTCTGATACTTTTGCCATTTACCTGTTGATTATCGACACACCACGTCTTTGTTTTGAACGATCTTCAGTATTATTGTATGATTTTCAAATATCACAGAACTTCTGATTTTTAACAAATTTTCAGACTTTGTCAGCCAGCCAGACTGCAAAACAAAACAAAAAATACAAAAATATCATAAACTTAGCAGTTCCAAATTCACTTCAAATATAGTATCAAGAAGGGCTTCTCCCAAAGACATGTTGCTAATTACTTCTCAAACCTTCGCTGTAAAATTTGCTCTCTGAAAATCTACCTCAGATGTCACATAAACTGCAGTAATGCCTTTTACTACATGAAAGAAATTTTTTATTTACATCAGTAAGCAGATGATTAGGAGGAACTTCTTGATCATTGTCTAGTACCTGTATAGAAGCATTACAGGGAAAACTATAGGAACTGGTTCTAGAATATTTAACATGTGAAAACAGTTAGGATTGAATGAGAGGATATTCTCTTTTGTGAACAAAAGAAGTATTTGGGTAAAATATGAATATGTAATATTAAGTCTTGAATTTGAATTACTTTACCCTTTTTCTCTTAAGCATTGTTTTGTAAACAAAACCAGAAAATTAGGAAAAAAAACCTTTTGTTTTTAGGGTTGATTGAGATTTTGGTATTTCAATAGTGCAAATAAAAGCTGAAGCATGGTGATGAATGGTTTTAGAATTTTAAATTTTTCTAATGTTGTTCACGTTGACAATTCTCCCTTAACTGAACGTTTGCTACCATTCCACCCTTCCCATTTATCCATCAAACTTGTTCCAACCAGGAGTAAGCAGGTGCCAGTTTTAACTCTTGCAGCCCAGAAACCAGTAGCTGTCTTACCCCAGGTATGCTTCTGGCACTTGAGAAACTTGTCCCTGGGTGAACATGCCGCTACAGCCCATTTGCTTGTTAGTGGTCAGTGATGCGACTGGCTCTGTATCAGCAAACGAGGCAGCAGGATAACGCCGAGCAGCTTCTGACTGCCTGGGTCTCAGCTGAAGTTGGGAGCAGGAGGCAGAGAGAGGAGGACTTTATCCAAAGCACGTGGGTACCCACTGCAGATGTTCACCTTCTCACCGCTCTGCAGGGTGGGCTGCATGCACTGCTCCTGCTTCTGTACTTGTCTGCTGCCCCTCCAGCTCAGTGGAGGAGATGCCTTTTCTTGCCTCAAGTGAAACCTCAAGCTCTCCTCATAAAACGTCTGCAAGGAGAGGTAGAACAAAGAGAAGAGGGACATTTAATGTGCTGCCTGGGAACTCGTTCTGTGTGTACAACAGAGAAGAATTACACTAGAGAAAAATGTAACCAATTTGTTTGGTATTTGAGTTTAAAAACTGTGAAATATGTAAACTGTGCATAATCTAGAATGGGTTAATCTCCATTCTTGTGACATTTCTCTCAAGTCACACCACAGATCACAACTACAAATACTAAAAGTACGCTCCAAGACACACATAAATACACATCCACATATACATATATCCTTTGGACTCTGCCATGCTAATTCTTAACTCCAACTGCAGGATTCTCCAATGTTTAATAATCAGACTGAATAAATGCAATTAACATCTACTTTAAGTGACAATAAAATGGATCTTGTCTAATTCAGCTTTTCAATCTAGCCACCATTCATCAAACTGAAAGTTTGTTACATTGGACTACTTGGTGCACAGTAAATACTACTTCGTAGAGTAATGTGACGTGAATAAATATTTTGTAACAATAAAAAAGAGTGCTTTGCTTGACTAAAGAAATAACAGAACACTTGTCTTTCCAATATACGAAGATGCCATATGGAAAACAAAAGAATTTCCAGAAAACCTTTCTGGTGACATATTGAGGTCAATGTGAATCTGTTTCTGGCAGTGCCAGGATAACATTTGCAAAATCTTAAATTATGGGTGTTGTGGAGAAAAAAAAAAAAGACTGATCGTATTAAATAATTCTTGTAGCTAGTCAAGGTTGTGTAATACTTTTAGTAATGCATAGTACTGCTTATCACTGCTGCTCATTTTGGACTACTTAGATGACAAATGTTCCCTCCGCCATTCTGCCCATTGAAGAATAGGTAATCAATTGAGTTACCTCTCAAATATTGATTTTGGTTTTTACAACTGATCTTGCATTTCCTTTTTGACAACTCTTTTGATCTGTTCCCCTCAAATTGCAATGCAGTCCTTAAGGTTAACATTCCCTAAGATAGTAAAAGCATGGAAAAAAACCCCCAAAACAAAATTAAGCAAAATTGCTTCGGTTTCTTTAGGAAAAGAAAAATTAAGACTACAAGCATAGAAAACTTAATTATGTTGCTTTCTGTTGGACACAGCATAGCTTGTGCATGAACACAAAATATATTTCCAACTTCAATACCTTTTCAAAGACAATAAGTGGGAATTATTCCCTGAACTCAGTATTTGAAAGCATTCAAAATGTGAAAGAAGACTCTGTAGGGCAGAACAGGGTTTTTTAATCAGTATTTGGTGCAAAAAGAAATTATGTCATCTTGATATGTAGTAAATAAAATACATTAGGTAAAAAATGCAGCTAGGAGTATGACATTTCTAGAACTAAAAGTAGAAAAGTTATAAATGATACAATTAAATTTCCTCTTTAAAAATCTCTAATAGCTATAGTTCTAAATGGAATGACTTGTCTAAACAAAGCAAGTAATTACTGCTTAATGCCTGCATGACCTGGAATAAATAAATTATGTTCATGACAGGTAGGAAGACACAAATAATAATACAGTGTTGACACCGATCTCTTTACCTTTGTTTTTGTTTTGTTTTAAAATGAAAAAATGAGTTTACATTCTAAATTATAGTGGCAAGCCTTTTCTTTGCATGGCGTGGAGTGACTCATAAAATGCAACAATGTACAGTAAGAAAGCAAGCCATCAGGACGAAGAGGAATTCATTTTCACCGTCTCACTGTATTCACTGGGGCAGCCTCAACAATTTATTCTGCTGGGGTTTTTTCCTTTCCTGGGTTCTACATTTACACATGAGTTCAGCATCTTTCTAGCTGATGAAAAAAGAATGCGCAAATGGGACATTTTATTTCTGTTTAAACATAAAAGTTCTGTGATACAGGACTGGTTTTTCTAGCCTTTGGTCAATATATGCAATAAATAACAGCCGACAGTCTTTGAGAGACTACAGTAGACTCCACATTTCTAGGATTTGCTAGGAAATATTTCCCTTAAGTTCACACCTGTGATAACTTAATTTTTAATCAATAGAGATAGCCAATAGATATTTTTTTTTCCCCTTCTCCTAGACAGTAAGGAGATATGAGGGAATATTTTATTATTAATAAAATTTAATATATATAAGTACAATTTGACCTAGATAAATGCCAGAAGAAATCTGAAAGCAAAAGCAAGACAAAACTTCCCAGAATATATATGGCAACTAGAATTCTACCAATGCTTGTTAGATTTTTAAAAGTACTCTTTTTGTGAGAGCTAGAGGTGTAGAGGGAGAGGTCATTGCTTGTTCCTTGTTTGTTTGGTCAAGGTTTAGTTATTGCTTTTCCAGTGTCCCTGTTCTCATAATTGGTTAAAGCTTTTATAAACAAGGATATTGTTTCTATTTTCGTATTGTATAAAGGAGATGAAGTAATATGGAAAAGTTTAATGAAAATTAAAATAATGCCTGGTAAAGCAATTTACAACTGAAAAAGGTGTGAGAATATTAGCTTTGGACATGCTGAACAAGTATTAACCAAAACAATCTTGAGAAATCTGCCTTTTAGTTTAAAGATGGCTCAGTGCAAAAGATGAGAGAAAAGTTCTTAAGAGCACAAAAGACACAACGTAATTTTACAACTAATTATTAAAAAGAAGACACAGTTAGAAATATGGTTACTTTCTACCTTCACCTTAGGATCATTACTGCCAAGGTAGACTAATAATGCAATTACTTTTAGAATAAGTTCTTATTTTGCTGAATTAACAGAAACTGGTGGGTGTACAATTTAATATGCAAATTGAAAAAGGGGGTTGTAGAATTCTGGCAAGAACTCCCCTTTTATTTGTGTGTGCTCATTATTTTAAAAGGAATCTAGACACATTTCTTCAACTAAACTAACTCTTCTTCCTTTCCATAAAGTAATGGCTTCTCATCATAATTGCTACAAATTGAGACTTCCAAAATTGCTGAAGGGAGTTAAGTGTTCAATTCACTGTGAAAGCCAGAGGGAGAAGAGTATGTTACATCAAGTTTGAAACTCACACACGTTCACCCTAACACTGTGAAATAAATGCCACCTGGATTTTAATAAATGCTTTTTATTAGAGGACTTAAAGCATTTATGAAATGTTGCAGATTTTTTAAGTAAAAAGAAATTGCCATCTAAGATGCTCAGATTCTTTTAGAAATTCTTATACCTGAATCTGTCTGTTGAAGACTTTCAGCATTACAACTTGATTTTAGATTGTTTTAAAATATTTAAATATTTAAAAAATAAGTGAGGTATGGCATAATTTTTAATGTCATATGACACTTGAACTATATTGTTTTACAATAGACTTGAGGTCCACTGTAAGATAATTTTTCGATTTAAAAGGTTTTTAAACATTTTAAAATGTACTTTTACTGTGTATTAGTGAAAAAAACAGATCACTTGGAATAGTTTCACAGACATGTAATTATGTTGAGAGATGCCTTTGGAGATGTGAGGATCAAGAGTTACTTCTAGCCTAGGAATAAACTGTTACCCGAAATACGGCAGTCAGACTTTAGTCCTTGCTTCCCCTATTTGAGAGTTTTTCTTATTCAAGCACTTAATTTCATTTCATTTTGTTTATTTAAAATTGGAGTAGATGCTGAAAGTTGAGTTTCCTACATTCCAGCTTGAATTACTAAGCACCCACACACTCATTTCTTTTTCCCAGTAGGAGAAAACCTGCGTGTTTGACCTGAAGAGCAGGCCTAAAGTCCATAGTGTCAGATACTTCATTTTTGCGATATCTGCTGATACAACATAATACCAGAACCCCTCTGTGCATCAGGGTCATTCACGCAATGTCTGGATATTGTTTTAAACTGCCTGCTGCCATTGTGACTAGTATTTTTACTGTCAGCTTTCCAACTGAAAATGCTCCTGGAAACAGTCATATAATTTCTTGCCCTCTCTTTAAGACTCCGATGTCCATTCTGGGTTAGAGAGAGAACACTCCTGGAAAACTCTACTGAAGGTAGGGAGGGACTTGTTTTCTCTCCTTAAGATATGGGGTATAGTTTTCTTATAAAACATAACTGAATGAAGATGTCCACTCAGCTTTTCTAGATTAAGCCCAGGACTAAGTTGAAGCTGGTGCTCATGCACCCTGAGGTTATTTTTTTTTAGTCATTACTTTTACTAAGAGTGTACCTGCACATATGTGTGGAAGCACATCCAGCGGAGTCAATGTTCTGGTTCTTCTTTAAATGTCCTTAAATGAAAATACTTACTACTACTGCATTTGTGGTGAAGCTCAGTCTTGGATAAGACATCTTTAAAAAGTTAACATCCTGTAGCTACCAGCTGTAAATCTGCTCTATCTCTACAGAAAATTTTTTAATTAGATATGCTTCAAAGACAATTTATTGATACCTGGGGAATATTCTGATTAAAAAGGAGGCACCTCCATTAGGCAGTAGTTGAGCTGGATTTAGGGTTACAGTTCGGATTTACAAAAACAAATTAAACCATTAGGTGGCTAATTTCATCATTAGGTGTCTAAATTTCATCTTCAGGCATCAAGTTGCTTCTTTTCAAAAATTAATATGTGGATAGTACACAACAGAAATACTATATATCAACAGAAATAATTTTATGGAATACACCCTCAGCAATGAAACCTTCACAGTCATGAAATTTATGAATTTTCCTGATTGGCTTAGGTAAAGGCAAGAACCATTTCAATCAAACGGCATAAATATTTGATCTTACTTTGCCGGGTAAAAGTGCACGCCACTGTAATTTGTGCTTTCAAAATTTACAAAAAGTACTTTACTTACATAAAGTGTAACACTGTAGCTTCACCATCCCTGCCTGAAGGTGTATGTTATACTATTAACTTTCTGCAGACTCATCATTGTGTAGTTAATAGAAAGATGATGAAGTGATGGGAATTAAAGAATGAAACCTTAAATAATAGTTATCCACAGAGTCCTAACAGTGCTTAGCCACACCATGCATTTGGTGCTACCACCAAAATCAGTAAACGGCAAATTTAGGATTTACTATCTGTTGTGAAATCAAGTTCCAACATTTGCAGCTTTTCAGTAGCTACCATATTTAGACATTTTTCCTTTTTCTTATTTTGAACCATTTGGTATATATTTTACTGCTTTGCTTCACTAAGATCCAATCCTGCTCAATGAAAGATGTAAGAATTTTCACAGCTGTGGAATATTTTCAGGCCAAGAGGCCAAAAACTCCTCTTGAAATTCTCTTGCAGGGTTTTCAGTTGTCACAGGACCAGGTCTTGGGAAGCGAATACTATGGGACCACATATTCACAGGTGCTAAAGGCCTAGATCCTGCAAAAATATATCTCATTGACTAGGAGCGTAAATCTGAATTTCTGAAATTAACTCATGTTGCTGTAACTTTCAGCAAATTAAAAGATACGGCTAGAAGGATTTGTACAAGGAGACCTTATCTCCCTCTCTGACCATTTTTCATGCTGATTGACCATAATATAGCTTGAAATTGGATGTTATAGGGCTACATCAGTGGTCACAAGACTGTATTAATGCACTACTTCTCTTCAAGCTAATTAGCTCTGCTAAGCACCTTGAGTACTGTCCAAGCATAAGTTACTGCAAATACTTATTCCGTATGAAAATATTAGTATGCACAATAAAAACAGGAATCACTTCAATATGCCCTAGAGTCTTCTTTTATATAGAAACCCATATATTTATCATTGAGTTCAGGGTCCTTTTGCTGTAGATCATATCCATTGCGTAAGTGTAACTGGGGAGTGCCAGCTACTTCATGTATTAGTAGGAATCCAAGAAGTAATGTTCTTGTCAGTAGGAACAGCAGCTCAATTCATCTTACTATGCCCAATCACAACCTTGTATAATAATGTTGTGCTCCCCCAGAGAGGAACAGAATGTTTCCTTTTGTCTTCATTTAGTGTTTGCCATTTACCCTTTATAAATAATATGCTGCAGTTAGGAATCCTCATGCTGCTAAAATTAAAACATTGTTTTCCTTTTGGCATCCAGGGATCTGCGAGACAACATGAAGAACTGGTGCATGTGACCCTGCTCAACAAGAAAAAGTTGAAAGGCTGCATTTTAGGCTTGGCTCCTAATTTGCCTTTTAACAAATGACACATTTGTCTTTTACTGCACACGCAAAATTCCTTGCTCCGGCGATGTTCCTGCAATACCTGTAGGGAACCTACAGCAAGGGAAGAAGGGACTTTACGATAATGTATCTTACTCTGAGTATGCAAAGCTGCAGAGGAGGCTGCTGCAACCCTGGCAGCCTCCAAGGAAATATTATTCATTATGTATTTACAGTTATTGGATTAAAACTTTGTAATGTGCTCTGTTCAATTAATAATAATACAGCGCGGAATGAGCTATGAAATGCATTGTGCCTTTTAAAAGATCTAATATAAGAAAAGACAAGCAGTTTGTCCTAATGAATGCATCTAATTGGTGCACTTTATTATAAAACACTGGAACAGCATTTTTCACAAGGCAGTTCTATTTGTAACAGGCTGTCTCCAGCACGTCAGGGTGTAATAAATGTGCTGCAGACTAGAACTGCTGATTAGCATTTCTGGAAGCCTGGGAAGTTGGTGGAACTTGTTTGCCATTGCAGAAAGACCTTCCGAATCCTGTGGGAGGGACCCGCAGCACTGTCATCCGTTAGGGATACGCTTACCTGACCGACCTTCTGGAGATCTCTGCTACCAGCCCCCGGCAGGCATGCGCAACTGTGATAGCCAAACAGCCAAAACAACAAAGAATTTCTACTACTTTGTTGTTCCCCTGGTGACTTCCACAGTATTGATATACAAAAGAGGCTTTCAATAAATACTGTCTTCAACAAAGTAGAGTTTTCACAGCAATAACTTGAGATAGATGTATGGTTTATGTATGACACTAACTCACTGTCCGCACCGTCCTTTGTTCATTTTTGATGAATGTAAAGAGGAAGAAAGAAAGGATGCACATGCAAGATTTCTTTTGAGTTATAAGAAGAAACAAAAAGCCCTAGAGGCACTTCTGAAAACACACCTTAAAGCCTCAGAGGAAAACAGTCAACAGTCAATATTCTTTTGGCAGGACCCATATAGAGAATGACATGACAACGTTCAAGCAAAATAGTTTAGATAATATTAAATCTATGCAGAAATCAAATCTATACTGAAGAAATAAAAGACTATGAAAGGAGTGAGCTTTGACCCAAGATTCTTTTGTTTGCACTCTCAATAACTAAAAAGTAGCTTTTCAGGCCTTTATTTCCTCAAAAGCTATACCAGTAAATATAGTCAATTTTATTTTTTTGTGCTTTTGAAATAGAGGATACCCAAGAAAGCTTCCCTTGGAAAAATAAACTTATCCTTTCAGACTTCAGTCCTCATATAAGGAAGCCTTTCAGTCTCAGCGGTAGCCTTCATTTCCCTTCATATTCAGCGCTGAAAAGCGCACCCCGCACTCCTCGCTGGGGCTTGCAGTCCATTAGCCTGAACCTGGGAAACACGTCTCCCAACTTTATGGTGTCATTCAGCCTAACTGCATTAATCTGCCTTAATACATTCTCCTGTAATAAGATGGATCCACCTCATTACTTTTACTAATTTATCTGAAAGAACAGAGGCTTCCACAATGGTTGCTTGGGCACTGCCCTGGTATCTCTAGCATTCAAAAACCTGCTGATTCTCTCTAATGTAAAGGGATAAATCATACAGCCATATAGGGAGAGTATGACTGTATATTTACCTTCATTAATGCCCCTGTCCCTGAGAAAGGCAACTTTATGACCAGGAAGTAGCAAAAATGAGGTCATGGTTTAGAAGTAAACTTGCTTTGTATATGTATTTCTGTTAGGAGTCAAAGATATAAATGTTCAAATGAGGTAGAAGAAGCAAATAGGCATCAAGCAAGCGTAATCAACGTACCACATGGTGCCTTCTGTCAGACAATATACAAACTGATTGGCCTCAATCACATCATATTACGTTTTCACACCAAGCTATGCTTCAAGACCAAACCGCAGGGAAGCTGAGTGGAGGTTTTGGATAGCACACACCTCTCAGGACTGGGCTCTGCTGCCCAGACCACCAGTGGTGGCCGAGGCACCAGTGTACAATATACAACATGGTCCAGGGAAAGCAGCAAAGCCTGCCTTGGTATTCCTCAGTCCTGGCTAACCATCCTGGTCTCAGAATGAAGTCAAAGAAGTGTAACTGATGATCTCGCTAGAAAAACAGCAAAGGCTTATGTGATTCACAGCGTATTTACTGTACTCCTGCTACCCTTTCCTGCCCAAAGGTGGGCATCATGGGAATAATTATGTTGATTAAACAAGTCCAAGTAACCCTGCATCAGTGAGCTATGCTGGTTTTGGGCCACCCTGTACAGTATCTGGACCACTGTGTACATTCTATTAACATTATTTTATATGCTGCTGCTTCTGAATATTATTTTTCTTGTCTTTTACTTACTTGTCTATTATCTACTTTTCAGTGGTATCTACTAATACTGATCCTGATCTGTACATCCCTCTGCGCCCAGATGTCTACAGCCTTCTTCTACAGCTTCCACTTCAAGCCCCGTTTAGGGGCAGCAGCGAGGACTCGGTAGGCCAGAAGGGTGAATGGGAATGAGTTTGGAAGACTTTCCTTCATGGCATTGCCTCTTCCGGAGGCCCTAAGGCATACATTAAACTCCCAAATATTATTCAATGCTGTTTCCCCAATGCTCAGATTCCCCCAATAAATTGGCTTGTAAGACAGCAGCCCTTACAGATGGTTTGGCATCACAGGCCCCTCAAGAATTGTGATTCCATGAGGGAAATAAGTATTTCAAGAAATAAACTCTTTATGAGAATTCTGAAATTCTTTGGAGACTTCAAAGACATGACTGTACAATAGTATGTGTATGGCCTCTTGACATTCAATAGACAGCATGGAGAAAAACAAACCAAACCAAACAAAAACAAGAATGAAAGCCTTCTCTTTTGTGCCTTTGATGAAAGGATATAAAAGAAATTGTGAGTTTCCCTTTTAAAAACAGTGGTCCTAATTAGGATTTCTTACACACTGGAAACAATCTGCTTAATAGGTCATAAATAAATTATAGCTATTCTACATACACAGTCAAAATACAAACCTGAATTAGCTCAGCTTGGTGGAAAATATTTGTGTATCTTGTAAATCAAACTGTGTCATCTAAAGGCATATTTCACCCTGCGTTTTCAATTGATTGAGCCTGAACTGAAATGTTCCCTTTTGGGTCAGAGGCTGGTATTGGCCTTTTAACTTGCTGTGCAAGAGCTTCCAGGCCTGAACTTTCTCAAGCATAAATGTCAATACAGCAGTCAAAGTGTTTGGCTTATTCCAGTTTAGACATCTTTTTGTGTATTTCCATATATAGGATAGCATTAATATTAAAAAAATAATCCCCAAGTTCTGTCTATTATTTAGAATATATGCCAACATACAAAATAAACTAAAGCATACTGGGGAGATTCCTCTACATGTTATCTCTGGAATACATACCGTACTGTAATTTCTTAGAATAAGTGCATAATGCATAAACATTCCTGATGGTAGCTTATAAAAAAAAGACGTGCATGGTATACGATTATTACAAACTCTTTTTCTATAGTTGAAAGGTTCATGACAATTTTTGTTTCAGTGTTCCTGAAGAATAGCATAGGACACAAAACGATAGCTGAAATCCATACATATAGGTAAAAAATAAAATGGAAAAATACATACTGAAAATTAATGAGAGATTTTAATAAAAGAACTATTATTTACATTACACATATTTTATTATCCCTTTGATCTGAGCTTAATTTCAGGTTGTTTCTACAGCAGGAGGGTTTTCAGAGCCTGCACAAATCTTCTCTAGCTGAGGAGAGGAAGAAATGAGCAACAGAGGTGTCTGCTCACATTTCAAAGTCTCTTGCAGCCATCATTTTACCCTCAAACAACCTAGTGACTAACTACACTCAAACTACTGCTCATTAAGCTAGCATCATGGGTTTACGATGCACCAGCTACTGTGCATCAAATTGCTAAAATAACCACTTTGACCGATTTCCATTTCCCTTAGACAGATACAGAAACTACCCTTATGTTTTGGCAAGTGGCTTCTTCACATCCCAAGCCTCTTGTTTACTGAAACTGAGTAAATACATTGTAAAAGAGCTGAAAGATCTATTTCCTGGTAGATTAAAGGGCTTTATTACTTGTAGCTTCATGGGTCTTGGTGTCCATTTTTTAAAATGTCTTTGTCCTAATTAGGACTTTTTTTCCATGATCCCAACATGGTCACTTTCTTCTAAGTAAGTGAATGAAAATCAAGTTTTTTTATGAAAGAACTTAAGTGTTTAAAGGCAAGAGTAAAAATATGCAAATATGATCTCCTCACAGGAGTAGTGAAAAGAGCAATATTAAATATATTTCATGGCTAATGTATGTTGCTTTTACAAAAGTGAAAGCTGCGTGACTATTGTCATCCTAATGTAAGTACATTATGCTACATGTGGTTTATTAATATGATTTTACAATTATTGGTTGGCTGAAGTGCAGGGCTAAGGGAGCTTCTCTCTCTTCAGAATAATGTATAATTTTAAGTTCTGTGTGACACACAGCATACTTTTGCCAATATCATTAATATAATTCATTTCCTTATAAATTATTGTGAAAAATAAAAATAAAATTATAAATTTACCTATGAATTTTGACACAATTTAGAGAGATAGAAAAAGTTCACTTGAAATTGCATGACAGTATGTGAAGGGAGATAGTTTAATGTCTTTGAATCTGTGAAAAAATACTGATTCCTGAGAATGTAAGGGGGCTTAATCGATACTTCTTTAACGCTTTTCCAAAGATAGTCAAGCTTCTCAATGCAGTCTTCATTACCTGTGCTACATGGTTGCTCACATTATGGCATTTCTCCTTTCTGATTATTTTCTCTTTTCTGTAAACACCCAAGTGCAAATGCTGAGCAGGATGTTCAAATGGGGAATAACAGGTTATTTTACTCATGTGTAGTTAGGTTTGCAAAATAAATGTATTCCTCAGAAGAATACCAATGTCCAAATAGTCGAGTAGTGAGGATGTGAGTGAGCAAGCAAGCGAGCAAGAGAGAAAACAGCCAATAACCGCTCATGGTGCCAGCTGTTAATACAGACTAATGGAACCCAAAGGTAAAGACATCCCCTTAAATGCTGACTCGATGCTATTTGATCAGCCACATGGAAGGCACGCTTGCCCATAAAGAAGCCTGGACTTGTATTACTAAGCAGATGAACGCACACAGTTGTGACAGTAGAGTCAACCTTTGCGCTAGACTTCAAAGTATACCGAGCACACCTGGCCCAGGTGCCAACCTCTCCAGGCCTTAGTAGCAAAGCTCCATATACACGCAACAAGAATATTTAGAAGGGGTGTAAACAGATACAGAAATAAATCGCTGCCTTTCCTATATATTTATACATGAAATTGCTAAGAAGCCAATGTTGTAGGTATGCATGCTTCCGAATGGACAGGTACCCTCTCACCAAGTCAAGACCATAAGTTCCTGAATGGCCATATAGACGCTGCAGCCAGAAAGCAGGTGACCCTTTAGGACTCAGACATTTTAGAAAATAAATCTCTCCAATACCATATCTATATCCATGCGTATGTTCATGTGAAAGCATGTGTACCTAGGAAGCTTGGATGTGGCATTCAACCACAACGTTCCTAAATCTCAAGCATAGAGCCCTGTAGTGTCTAATGGACTCACCGTTGTTTCTTAGGAGTTCAGAAACTGAAATCACCAGACTGTGTCTTCTTCAATTATTTATTTCTCATCTACAATCGCTTCATCTCCAAGGATATGAATGTGATATTACTCAGCTGTTTATTCCTCATAAACCATTTTACTACACTTAGGTATGTCAAATCAACATAGAAATCTGTAACAGGCTTATTAAAACAGATCATTAAAGTCTTATTATTGTTCAGTATTGATAACAGGACTGAAAGATAATAAAACACGATGTTTCAAAAGTGAGCAATAAAAAAAGTCACAAAAGAACAGAATAAAAATTTTATTATGCAGTGTCAGGAATGTAAATAGTTTCAAAAATGATACTGTCAAGCCTTTTGGGACCCATCTCACGGTGCAGTCTCTTCTCAAAAAGAGAAAATAGAAATAACTTCACAATGCAGACTGATAGTTTATAAAATCACTGCAGACAACACTGTGCTCAATGATCTATGTTGATTTACATCAGACTAAGTTCTGGACGCTAGCTCTAAATACATACTGCAGAACCAAAATTTGACCTACCACAGAAACATATACTTGTTAATTTAGGAAACAAAATCCTCCCACAGTTAAATCATTAGCCCACCCATCTATACTCTAAAAAAAAAATAAACATTTTTTTTGTTTGTTTTCAGCTCTCTGGAAACATTCCTTATCTATAAAAGTAACATACCTCTTTTTCTTATTGCCTGATTGTGTTCCAAGCTTTATTTACGAAAAAGTCTTCCCAGCACAAATATTTATGCATGAGATGATGAAATTCTGTTTCAAGAATATCTTCACAGGGGATTTGGAAATGCACTTCTTGGGAATATTTCGGACAGCAGAATGGTGCTACTTAACTGCTGCATGTCTGTGACCTCTTTGGAACCTGTGGATGCTTTCCAGCAAAACTGAATCTGGAATTGAATGAAAATTCCAGTGGAAAGGATCTTCTCATCTTTGGGTTTGTTTTTTTGGTGGTTTTTTTTTTTTTTTTTGGTTTGTTTGTTTCTTTTAATTTAGTGTGAAAATTCCACTTGGGTTGTATTTTAGCCATATTATATGGAAGTCCCTTCACAAAATCAGGCCCTTATGTAACAGTCAAGGCTGCCACTGAATTTCTAATCTTTTACATTTTTTCCACATTCAGCTCTATACAACAAATAAGGTGAAAAAAACCCCAGTGAATTAGGTTTTGAGTTTAGCAGGTATCTCCTACATCATCAGTAACAACACAGCAACTAAACTACTGTCTTTTTTTGCTGCTGAGCTGAATAACTGTTTTGAAAATTCCTGCATTTAAAAAAAGAAAAATAGGGAAAAAGGAGTTTTTAACTAGCAAATAAAAGCAATTTTGACATTTTGAAACTGTGCCAAGATTTCTAGAGAAAAATCTGAATTCTTTTGCAAAAGAATATTATTGTAATTAATGCTTTTGTTTCTGTTTGTCCTGCCATCTTGCTTTCCTGGCCATATTAATTACCACTAGAGCCAAAATGGTTGCTTAACTTTCTCATCCGTAATAATTCCTACAAAGGCTAAGCAATGTGAAAGCTGTCATTTCATAACATACTTATGTAAAAGGCGATAATCATTCAGCTTTTAAGGACTAAATATGACAGAATACTAAATATGTCCTAAAAAGTGATCAATGTTCCAATCTGATGCTGAGCAAGTTGCTTTAAAAAAAGTTTTGTTTTCCCGGTCTTTGTTTTATGATATCTGCTTGAAAGATGACAAGCTTAATTCCTGTTAAACGTTGTTGGAAGTACTGACGCATGAGTATAAGCTCCACATATGTGTCAGGAAGTAGTCATGATACTGGAAAGAGTGGAGATTGAATGACGAGAGTTTGGCTCACGACTGTACGTTTTCTGATTAATTAAAAAGGGAAAAGACATATTCTCTTACAAGCTAGGAATTTTGGGTGCATTTTATCACTCAGAGGAGCCAACACTTTGCAGGATTAGGCAAATACCAATTCTGCAGCTGTTATTCATCAATTTTTGCAGATACTACATAAAGCTAAATCAGTCTCACAGTCTTAATTTTTTCCTAACTCCTAGGCCTGTCATTTTTCATCTTGACAATGTTTCTTTAGAGAAATGATACAGTATAAACACACTTTCTGAAGGAATTAAGAGAGGCAAATACTTAGAAGTAACAAAGAATTTCTATGATCTTGCCTGGACAGAGCCCATCCCATGAATAAAAGGGGAAGGCAGCTCGCTGCTCTTGGATTTTCCAAGCTTCTCTGCTCTGAGAAACAAAGGGGCCAACAGCAGGAGCAGTGGAGGTGAACATGTCACTGCCAACTAAAATAAGAGGGAGATGGACCTCTATCAAAAGTTTTTTAACAGATGTTAGAACCATTTTCTTACTTTGTCTTGTTCTGTGACCATGATTCGGACACGTCTGATGTTCTACCAGAATGCAGCACAGTTTATCTGATAATTTTAGTTTGCTTTACACATTAAAAGTGCAAATTAATAGAACACATACCAAGCAATTAGATGACTTCTTGTGACCTTTCCATTTACACTGCAACAAAGACACGCACTTGGAATGCACTAGTAAACCATTTTCTGGCTTTCATACAGCCGTTTTAATGGAGTTTGGCAATATTTAAATCAAAAGGGGAAAGATGAAAGCTAATTACAGCCAATATACTAATGCTCAAATAATTTGTATTAATAGAAATTAAAAAGAAAGGGGCAAAAAAGGAGCTGGTATTACATGGAGCGAGCACATTTTTCTCTACTAATTTAATCATCACTATGGGATAATTTCTGTGTTGGTCTATGCTGATATTGCATGACTTTTATTAACATAAAAGGTGCCACTGAATTTATCTCCAGTAGACTGGAAAAATGTACCACATTATTTTTGACCACAAATGAAAACAACACAGGTTCTCACTGCATACTTAAATACCTGAACCACACAGTTAAAAGCCTCCCAAACCTTTGCATGGCTCCCCAGTGTGCTAAATACTGTACCCCAGGTTAAAAACTGACTCAAGTAAGGAGCGAATTGTCATCTTCTGAAGAAGGTGCTTTCTCACAGGAAAGCCTTCTTTTTCCCAAACTCCATCAGCACTGCACTCCAGGCATCTCTCCCAAGGGCGCAGCGGGTGCAGGACTGATGTCTGAGGGCTGCAGCTGCAGCCGATCCTGCGGGACCCCTGGGCGCTCTGGGGCTGCCAATGGGCTGAGAATAAACCCAGCACTGGGAGCGCTTCAGTCCCCTGCCCGCCACCAGCCAGGGCAGGAACCTCACATTGCGCCTCTGATCCCCTCAATGAGGGACAGTTTGAAGAGAGTCAGTTTGCCTCCGTGGCTCATCTAACCAGGAAATGTTAAGAAACGGGCAGTTTGGGTTTGTTACAGAGTGGTACCTTTTCGCAAAATTCTTATCCCTATTTAATAGTTGCTCTAATAAAAGCATTTCATTATGAAGCTTCCAAAGGCATTTTTTGGGTTTTTCAGGATGCACAGATGGAGGTATGCTGAAAATGTGTGTGCCATGTCACAGGCTCTGATGGGGATATAAAGAAATGTTTCAAATTCTGCTAATTTTTGTTTGCAGTCAGATGCTCTTTTCTTAAATGATTTGAAATATGAATTATTATGATACAAAAGGAATGTGCTAATTATCACAGTTCACTCCAGACAAGCCTCCATTTTGCCAAATATAGAGGAAAATCCTGGGTAACTGAAAAACTGAGATAAGTTTCCATCGAGAGTTCACCATCTACTTTTCAGACTTATAAATTCAATGACATTTACTGTTATTCTTCTTATAGTCTCTATCCAAACGTACCTCTGAGGACATACACTTTGCTAAAAAGACTTTTTCTTTCTTCCAAGAAGTACTTATTTCCAATGGATATGGTTCATTATTAGTAAGCAAAATTTTTGTAAAAATTTTTATTCCACAAGCCAAGATTTTAATGATAATCTTATTTAGCCAAAATCATATTTTGAAAACAGATTTACTATAAGGAACAATTTATTAAGGACAGGAGAGTCTTACTGAGAAAACCAGCTCTGAGCCATGTACTGAAATGATGTTGTGTTTCCCTTTTTTTTCATTCTCTCTCTGTGTGTTGTTGAGTTCACTTTGGGCTTGATTATGCAAGTCAGTGACAAAGCTGCCCCTTGACTTCTGTGTTACAAAATCCAGCCTTATTGAATTTCCTGTTTATATTTCTAGCCTAGTTGGTATTCCTGTCATGCGGCCTGTGAACACTTTCGGTACTGGCTGCAGGCTTTCAAGAAGAAGGTCGTTGTTCTTTTAGGATCACGAAACGATCATGGGTGAATCATGAATCAAGATGGAAAACATGAGGAGAATGTTATCCTGAAAGATAAGAAAACACAGAACTTCTACAGCAGAAGTCAAATGACTCATCCCAAAAAGGAGCATCATTTTTCTCATGTTGGAATGGCAGCCTGTAGACTTCCATGTTGGAGTCCTGGTTCTCACTGAACTTTGATTAACTCAGGACAGCATGAAGCGTTTCTGTCTTACAGCTAAGATCAGGCCAAGTATTTCTTGTTATCTGCTTAAATAAAAAGATGTCTTTCCAGACCAATTGTCTGTCTTTAAAGAGCATGTTGCAAGAGCCAACGTGTTGTGAATTTCACTGATTGTACTATGTTATTTATCTGAATTTGTTTAATGGCACTTCTTAGAAGGTAAAGCTCATATGCCAAGGAGTTAGGATAATGGTGGTTATTATTGATTTCTTTCTTTTCAACCCTAGGGAGAAGTCAAGGAACTAGTAATTACTTTTGTCTTCTTAGGATCTATATTTGCCATCTGTGTCTTGAGGAGTTTCATACAAGGTTATCTCACTGCACTGTTTGAAATACAGTTTGTTCTTTCTTAACCTTGCTTTTTTTCCTAGGAAATATTTAAACTGAAGCTGTTAAAATAATTAATCTTGTAGTAGGCAGGCAGAAATTTTAAAAGATTGTAAATCCTGTTGTCCTAAAGCATTACCCACCCATCCTTGGGGAAAAAAAAAATTTGCCCTCTCTTGATCAAATCTTTTATTTGGATTGCACATTAACCCTTCATATGCTTTAAAAATTATATTTATCTTTTCCATTATTAAAGCAAAATTTAACTTCAGATTAAGAATCCCAGCATTGCACGTTTTAAAGATGAAAAAATAGTTTGACATTTTTGTCTTCCTGTTAGGATAATATACAGTGGGGTCCTAAAAGAATTCAGAGCCAAACAAAAATTATTGAAACTTCAAGAAACCGTAAGAAACAACAAGATAAAAAAAAGAATTGTATTTCCTTGATCTGCATCATAACAGTCTAGAGCTATTTAAAAGAAGGCTTCAGGGAGGGTGTTAATGTAATGTTGTGCTTATCTATTACACAGAAGAGAATCTGCTGTCTGAAAGCAACAAATCCAATGAATTTGAATTGTAGAGTGATAGCTGAGCTAGACGTTACGGAAACATCTCCCTAATAAGAGGTGGTAAGATGCTAGAGTAGATTCCAGGGGATGTTATTCCAGGGACATTTGGGAATCTCTGAAACTGAAGATTTACAAGAGCAAATTAGACAAAAATCTGCCTCTGTGTTGTCTCTTCAGGATAAAGGGACCTTGTGGCATCTCTTACAGCTCTATCTTGCACTAAGAGTAGTATGAAACAGAAAGAGTTGTCGTTATCGAAAACAGGTTATTATCTAAAAACATTGCTAGCTCTATAGAAGAGTGCTTTAAATAGTATTTTTTAGAGCATCTAGGTTTCAAGGTTTTTAGAAATACAGATCTATGTTAGGCTTATTCTTCTCATTTTAATGATTGTTCATAAGCTTTTGAAAGTAAGTGGGAAGAAGCTCAGTAGTTCCTCTGGATGATTTTTTCATCAGGTGCTTCTCTGGTATTTCAGGTTTTGCGCCCTCCTTGTATTTTGCTGTTCAATATCCTTTTACCTTAATCCTCTGCTCTGCAGTTATTTGTATTTTCAGAACTTGAAATCCTCTCAGACATTTGGATGAACTTTTAAAATTCATACCAAAAAAATCTCAAAAAAGGGTAAACAAAATCTCTTTTACTTATTAAGCAAACCAATGTTTTCTCTAGTTTTACATAAGGGTTAAGAACATCTTAAACTGTGTAGGTCTTCTAAAAACAGTGATTAGTGCTTTAAATATGCTCAGCATGTCTCCAACCTGGCTTCTAGGAAAATATTTTGTTTTAAAAATTGTATGCAACATACATTCTTGGTCTTTGACAGGAAAATAAATCAATTTTTTACAACATTTAAAACAGTCTCATGATGCAAGTACTATATGTAATAGAAATTGTCAAGCATTTATAAAGAGATTTGGTTTTTTGTTGTTCTGTAATTGTTAATATTTTGTGTTTGATTGCATATAATTTGAACGCAAGAAAGTGACTGGAGTGAACAATAAATCCTTTCCTATGGGCACTGGGTTAACACTTGGAGATGCTGTGACATTCTCGTCTCCAGTTGCACATGAGAAGGATGACAGAGACAGGCAACACAATGTATACAACCTGCAAGCAACTATAGAACGAAAGAATTGTTTTGGTTGGAAAACACCTTTAAGATCATCAAGTCCAACTATTAACCTAACACTGCCAAGTCCACCACTAAACCATGTCCCTAAGTGCCACACCTACCCATCTTTTAAATACCTCCAGGATGGCAATTCCACCATTTCCCTGGGCAGCCTGTTCCAAATCCTGGTAACCCTTTCAGTGAAGACATTTTTCCTCATTTCCATCCTAAACCTTCCCGGTGCAACTTGAGGCCATTTCCTTTCATCCTATCGCCTGTTTCTAGGGAGAAGAGACTGACCCCTACCTCTCTACAACCTCCTTTAGTTGTAGAAAGCAATAAGGTCTCCCTTGAGCTTCCTTTTCTCCAGGCTAAACAGCCCTAGTTCCCTCAGCTACTCGTCATAGGACTTGTTCTCTAGACCCTTCACCAGATTTGTTGCCTTTCTTTGGACACACTCCAGCAACTCAACCATCTGCTGGTTCACATCTAAAATGCCCTCTGGGAAGAGAATCAGAGAGAGCGTTTTGTGGTGTTAACTCATCATCATGGTGAGCTGTGTCTGGTCTGCAGAGGGTGAGTTACCCACTTCACCTCTTCTGCCTTCCTGTGGGCCTTCCTCCGTGTGTGAGACATCTGAAAAGCAACCCTGGCGCACCCCACAGCCTACTGTCAAAACCGCTTTGAGCTAAAACACTGGAGTCCATCCATGTTCTGCGGCTACACAGCCCTTGCCTGGCTGTTTCTAACTGATCTGCCTTGGTGGCATTGCGGTGGCGGTGGGAGCAGTTGAGGGGGGAAGTGGGGTATGGTGCAGAGGGAGTAAAGCTGCCCCACAAAGGCTGGGGCCACCAGGATGGACCACAGGAGCCACACCTTGAAAACCTCAGGCAGTGTTCATCAGTACATGTGCAAGTCATCACAGAAAGAAGTAAGCAAGGACTAATTTTGCTTTTGTTGCCTTTTTTTTTTCTTTTGTTCCAACTAGCCAGGTGGCAACCTTATTCTTCTGCCAATTTACAAAGCTGGATTGAGGAACCAGCTGAGATCTCGCAGCCAGAAAGGCACACTGGCAGCTTTAGGCACCTGTTCCTGGCCACCGCTGGCACAGGGAGCGCTCTTGAATTTGTGAGAGAGAGACCTGATTACGGTAAGCAGTTCTGAGACAACTCCAAATTGCACCAAGAAGTGTCCAGCCCTAGAAGTCCACAGTCACCAGAGGGGAAAAGATTTTTCTCTCTGCAGATTGGAATGCCCTTTTACTATTTTCTTTAAAAAAGTATTATTTTGTCAAACTATTCCATATTTAGTATCATTTCTACTGTCTTTCCTTCATTTCTGAATGCACACAGATGGCATCTGGCTCTGTATCCAGCAGTTCCAAGTTTGACTTTCATCCAGCTGCTGCCATGTGAATGTTGTTACCAATGGCATCCCACAGAAGTCACTATTTCTGTTGCCACCTTCCTAAAAGAATGGTCATGATGGCAGTATTTACCAAGAGGAAGAGAAGCAACACTGCAAGTTAAACGGATTTCCTAGTTTTATATCTGGACGAAAATAAAATTAACATTAAATGCTAACTATCATGTGTTTCCATCTCCTGTCACAGAAAGATGCTGCTGTTTTATCTGCTGCCATTTCATCCCCTCTCCTACTGATGCTATACACAAAGCATTTTATCATTAATTCTATTTCTCTCTCAATTCCTCAATGCAAGCAACTTTAATTTAACTGAAGTTTTGTATTATTTCTCAGTTCAATAGTTTACTGCAGTTATTCTACTCAGATCAGTAGTTTACTGATAGTGTTGGGTTGAAAGCTGCCAATTGTGTGTCTGTTTGATGCATAAGCTTTCAAAGCCTCCTCAAGGAAACCGTCTAGGCTTATATAGTCTTTTAGTTTTCACAATTAAAGCTCTAAGGGCCATTTGCATGATAAACTTGCTGCACCAGTGGAAAGCATCAACCATCATCTAAGGTAGGACTTAGATCTATATCTATACTATTGAAGTTTTGATATTTATACCACCTTTATAAGTCTATCTTCAAATAATATATATGTGTTGCACAAAATGATCCGCTTTGTTTTGAACGCATTCGGAAGGCTGTACACAACGGAGCACTTCTATTTAGATGAAAAGTTAACACAGATCTTTCCTTCTTTTCCCCAAAATCTCTGACCTATAAAGACTTATATTCTTATATTTACTTCTTAAGAGCCTTTTCCTTTTGGGCTCCATAAAATTTGTATTGGTTTATTTCAGTGGAAGCCAGATCAGGTCTGTTTACTCATCTTCATGGCTTGCACTTCTTTTACCCATCTGTTAAATGGTTTGTAAGCGATATTCGCCTACCAAACACTGCTTGTGGCAAGCTACATTTTCCCGTTTTACTCTTTCTGATTCTATGGTTTATTAAAAGCCTTGCACTGCCCAGGGATAGTAACACCAGTGGTTCAGATTAATTCTTTTTGGTCTTCAGCCAAACAACCAGCTAATTTTGTCACTTGGCTAATTTAGTGATGTGCCAGCAAAATTCATAATTACAGCTGAAAGTATTTGTACTACTATTGCTTGCTAAGCTCAGGGGACTTTATGAATACCACGTACTCCTGCCCTTCAGTCCAGAGGAACATATTTAATAAAAGATGTAGAAGTGGAATCTACCGTCTATCCATTTCAAACTTCTATCGCTTTTGTTTTTCTTAGCAATGCACTAGGCCATAACCTACTCGGGGTTACACAGAGAGACGGTTAAGGAAAGGAATTTTTTCCTTAGTTAGGAAATACTGCTTGCAAGCCGACTATTTCAGACAGAATTCGAAAGCAACGCCACTGAATATTTGAGTTAAAGCTCTGTCAGATGAGGAGACAAAAAGCCCTTACATACGGTGGCCTTACTGAGACACATGATATTCTGTTCTTCACATGAGAAACAAGGACGGAAAGCATGATTTAAGGGATGTTTTACTAAGCTTCTCTCTATTTTTAAATGGGTAAGAGTTTCCAATAGAACCTTCCATCAAAAAAAAAGAAATGTAATTTCCATATGGATTTTTTTTTGTTTTTTTTTGAAGATAGGATTTAAAAGGCCACAGGCCCTTATTAACCTCATTAAAGACAAGGTCTGTTTTACATCAGGTTCACCACCACCCACATCCACCTCCATCATCACCAAACATGTCTGCAACCAGGACAGAGAATTTGCCCTAAATATTATTATTGTGGGATTTCCAAGTGACAGTATTTGATAGATACTTAAGAGTAAAACTAGGAGCCTGGCTGTTTGCTAAAATACTCCACGAATTTCTTAAGACTTGATAGAACTGCTCAGTGCTTCAGTCTGGCAACTGTCAACTTCAAGTATTGAAAATCAAGCCTCCAAAAACCTTAAACCACTTAAAACAGAGAAAACAGGCCAATATCTGGTAAGTTTTCTCTCTTCTTTGCAACTCTGTGGATGATCATTCCTCTTTGCCCTTCTTAGTAAGTGCAAATCTAAAAGACAGACAGGCACAAAAAGAAGAGTGTCTGGGGAGGAGGGACTGGCAGGGAAGACTGGGCAGCACAGAGCAGGAAAGTGCAGTTCCTCAGGCTGAAGCCAGGAGCAGCAGGTCTGGTACAGAATTAATCCCTGAGCACTGCTGCTGCTGTTGGAAGTATATGACAGTGCTAAGGGCTGTGCACGTTCACAGGCTGCTTCCCCAGCTGCTTTGAGATTAAAACCTAGCTCCAAAGTACGAGATGCTCAAGCGCGCTATGTCCATGTCTGCAAAGGGCACTGGGGCCCCATGCTGGTCTGCTTGGAGGGGCTGGAAACCATCACTCCTTCCCCTGTAACAGGGGGAGCGGAGCAGAGAGACCCTGCAACCTGTCAGGGGTCTGGCAGTCTATTATGGGGAGGGAGAAGAGTGGTGAGAAAGGCCTTACAGAAGTGGAAATAAGGACTGTCGGAGGATTATAGAGGAGGGCAGAAAAGCACTTAGAGTGTGAAAAGGAAGAGCTCCAACTTGTTCGTATTGCTGACTCTGACTTGATTTGGAAGCTTAGCTGTCATTATGAGAATTGGATCAGAAACAATTTTGGAAGATGATGATATTTACTTGCCAAGCCAATCCCTATCACTTACTCTGAGCGCCAGAAATAGCCTTCTCTCATTTTCTTTAGGCTGGAAGCAAATACCGATTCAATGGGAGTTGTGGGTTCTCAGCACTTTTCAGGGCTAAGTATTAGATGCATGCTGAACTTAAAAACTGACACATAAATCAAGCTGGTTTGTTTCGGTATTCTGCCTTCTCTAGAAAACAAATTGTTGTAATACAAAATTGCGCTTCTCACTTTGATAGCTTATTTTAGTTACCCATGCTGACGCGCTGGGTAGTTCAAATAGGCAGAATTTGACACTGAGGTTTTCTGGCACATCACTCCTGGTGGAACTGTGATTGAAGTGACACAGCGGTCTCTCGAAGTATTCATTGAGGGTACACAGACTTCACACAGAATGCTTACGAGCACAGGTACGGAGAGATTTTCAGCGACACCAGAAGAATTCATCCTCTCTCAGCCAAGTCTTGTGAACTTCTCCTTTCTGATTCTGCCAACTAAAGGTGCTACCTGTGTGTCTTTATATGCTCATCACTAGAGATTTAGATTTTCATCACTGTAACAGTGGTGTAATTGTAAAGTAATTACATAGATAAATCCCCTGAAGCCTTTATTGGAATGGTTTATAGCGCCATCATGTAACTCTGCACAGGGTGCGAAGAGGGCCAAGTACCAAAGTAACAGGAAACAAGAATGGACATTTTCACTGTTACTCACCAGATGTTTGCTGTCCTGAAGCTTTATAATATTCACATTACCTGTTCATCTAAAGCAGCATGTGACTGTATCTATATATGATCATAATTCTGTCTGTGATCAGTGGAATTCACTGGATATTATTGATAGGGAATTGGGATATAATCTTCTGACAGACCACTGATCAGATTACATGCATTACATGTCTCAAAATGTAGAGGGATATAAGTAATAATATTAGGGTTACAACCCTACATTTACTGAAGATTGTGTTTAGTCCTATAAGAGATTTCAGTCTTTAATCTTACGTACACATTTTAGTGTTTAGCCCTACCGTCTTCACTAGCCGAGTCATGTATTTATGTAAACGCTTTGATCGCTGCAGTCCTACACTATGTCAGGTATTTGAACTAATCACAGTTACTTCAGTTAAATTAATGCACTATGTAAATGGCAGTTACTTTTATGAACATAATGAACATGCTAAGCAATATATATTTGAAAGAATAACTTGCTAGAAAACACAGTCTGTGGCACAACTTGTGAATGAAGCCTCACATTTCTGTAACATACACACTGTTGCTTTTGGTTTGCATTCACGTTCCTGAAAAGTACACTCTGTGTATTGGATAGGATAAACATACATCTGGAAACGGCACTTGTCAAATTGTAAAGGAAAATAAGAAAAAGGGAGAGAAAAAAAATATTCTATTGCCAAGGTAGTGATCTGCATAATAACTGTAAACAAATCTAAATCACCCATAGGGTGTAACAAAAATCAATACGGAAAATGAATTCTAAAGTAACTCTTTGTCTAAGGAAGAACAATGCTTTTATCTCTTTTTTTCATATTGACATTAACATACCATTTGTCAGGTTGCAAAACTGGATATTGGTGGTTTTCTTTTTCTGCATTCAAAAAATTCACTGTATTTACACATTTGAGATAATTTATGTAAATAAAATTTCTCCAATAGTCAATACATTTTACCTCCCAGATAAGGAAACTACCTAAACTCAAATATTTCAAACTATACTATAATCAACAGATACCCAGGCGCAATATTTTAGGGAGTATAATTACGGACTTCCAATCATACCTTATTGTTACCAGCCAAGCCCTACCAACTAATGTTAATGGAACTCGGACTTAAGATGGTTACTACCAACAGTGGAGTCTGCAGGAATTAATTACCACAAGTATCCTAGCCACACAAGTGTCCTGAAATGGGTGGGTAAAATTCTAGCCTAGCAGGATTCTGCATTTCCACTGTCCCATTGGAGTCAGTGTAAAGTAGTCTTCAGGATGTTTATCTTGAATTTTAATGCTATTTTTCCTTTGCTTCTGCTGTATTCATTTGTATTCTATGCCACCTGTTCCCTTATCTATTTTCTTCCCAGGTCAGTATCCTGACCCTGCAGTAATATCTCATGAAACCTGATGTAAATCAAAAGAAGCTTATAAAAGACCAAAAGACAAACCTTTGTGGTTCCATTTTGAGGTTTGGGCTGACAGTGCCAGTTGTACTTCAGGATTTTCTTTTTCAACTTTTCCTTAATCTCTCACCTTCTTTTCTGATTTTTTTCCTCCCACTTTTCCTGTTCTTTTTCAGTCTTGTCATTCTGTCTCCCAGCTTCTTGACTATTTTCTCTTTTCTTTTTCTTTCCTCCCTCCGCTCTGATGCCTTTCATCTCTCCTAAGCCATCTTGCAGCTCCACAGTCCAATTCTACCCCTCACTGTTCAAGCCCTACTCCATCACTAACCTTTTTCTCATCTTGCTTTCACAGTCTCTTTGACTCTATCTACGCACTTAACTTTCAATAATTCCTTGCCCTCACTCTGTCAACCTTCATCCTTCAGCCAGTATGCACCACTTGGTATACAGCCTAGCAGACAGCATCTTTAGTGGCTAATTATGACAGAGAGAATGTATTTCCTAGTCAGAATAAAATCCCTGTGACTGCAATGTTTTCCACTGCAAAATTCACAGTAGAGGTTCTGTTAGAGAGAGTGGAAGAGTATATTGGTCTGCTTGGTTTTCCTTAACAAAACAATCTCATTTGATAGTTCTGATAAATCACGGGAAGATAAAACATGCAAGTACTTTATGACAATCAAAGACGTTACTCGCATGTGAAAACCAGAGATGTGTGCAGCTGTGATCCTGCTTTACTTAGTCCACAATCTTCTTCTAGTCTAACAATGAACCAATATGAAACCATATTCCACTGGAAAGCTTGTGAATAGAGAAAAGGTAAAAAAATCAAAGAGAAGAGGATATAAATATAAAATCGGTAAAATAAACAATAAAATAATTTATAGATACCTGTCGCTTGTTTGCAAAAGGATCCTCTACATAGGAGCAGAGGGAAATGAAAAGTAAATTAATGTGGAACTTCAAAGGGGAGCAAAAGGAAAAACCTGAGGGAAGACAAAAGAAAGATGCTGCTCCTGCTGAAAGGGAAGGGGAACAGCACCCTTCCAGTAACAGAAGGTTCACTTAATCAACTACCCCTAGCTGAAAGAGGCCAAGACTCAGGGTAAGTTAGCATATCCAACCACCAGATGGGGTCTATAACATCAGTTGTAAGTGCTGATGTGTCCAGAGACACCAGAGCCATCCAACCCAGCAGGCAGTGGGGACTGACACACCGATGCTCGCAGTTTTACCTGCTTACTGAGGGCACAGCTACAATTCTGCACAGCCTTCCTAGTGCATGCAGCCATCAAGACAGTGTTTGGATGGCAGGAAAGCACTACAGCACGGACTGAAGGTCCTGACCCAGCCGGACAGAAAATATTGTCGCTCTTAGCCAAAGAAACTAAAGTTACAGCTCCAGATTTGATGAAGTTAGCAGTGCCTAGCTAACTTTAGGACAGGATGTACTCTGTACGGCAGGGAGCAGCGCTGGAGAGGCACTGTCAGTCCTGAGTTATCCCATGTGCCCTGCTAGCTGCTATACTAGTAGAAGCAGCGCTGCCCTTTCCCGCAGAATCTGAAACTGCAGGTCTTCTGGCAACCTTTTATTATCCATTTTCACAAGCCATTTTTTGTAGGCATGCAAGTTCTAACTTTGCTGTCTTGGCAATGGCCAATCCTGTCAATACCACCAACCCAGTTCAATTTCCTCTGCCACTTCAAGTGGCTACGGTGTTCCTCGTTTTCTGTCTTAAATTGTTAGGTAGCAGTGATACGTACTGTTAAACTGTTGTCACATCTCATCCCAAAGGTGCTGGTATTTCACCGACTGATAAAGTGTGATCCTTTAATTTAAAACTTAAGGGACAGATATTGATAGCACTTTATCCCAAAAGGGAATCTACCACTCAGAGGACGATACTGTTCATTCTAAATAAGGTTATCAGAGTCTGGCCCACATATTATTGAAGTAAAACATGTCAATATACAAAAATGTAAGTTTTATTATCAGTTTTTCTATGCAGGTATTGATAGGTAGTGGGCTTGACAAGAGAAGAATTACAGAGTAGGTGCATACTACTACTACAGAGGCGGAGGGAACATGGCAGTAAAGAATTCAGGTAGAATCTTTATGTTGTTGGAAGAGATAAAGTCTTCAAAATGACAGAAAATAATTGCCTAATAAAGAGCTATAGTACTGCCCTAAGCTGCAGAACGAAACAATTATTTTTATGTAGCTCCTCGTCTTTAGAATCTTAAATTCTTTTTGTTGTTCTCTCATCTTCCCCTTGATCTCTTTGAAGACGTTTCCCTGTATATTTAACAAGTGTTTTTTGTTTGTTTTCTCTGCCCCCTGCCCCCACTCTCCCCCCAGTGCTTTACCTATGATGTGTTTCTCTGTAACTCGCCTCTATGCTCTTGTTACCTTACTGACTGTAACATCACATCGTGGACCAGATCATTACAACCATCTGTTATCCAGCACAGCTGACATATTAACCTACAAATGCCCCCCTTTCTCTCCATTATTCTCACAGGTCAGTACGGTTCATTGGTACCCCGTGATAGATGATGTAAAAGGAGAGGAGATTAGAGCATCAGTGGCAGGAGACTGACTCTGAATCTGATCAGTTCAGGCAGAAGGGATTTCATGTGATCCAAAGATGCAGCTGTAGTATAAAACAAGAGATACTTCTTCACGTCTGTCACAGTGAGCGCAAAATCCCAAATGAGCAGAGACACTGTGGGCAGTTGCTCATTTAATTAACCTGTCCTGACTTTATCAGGTTCCAGGGTCTAACGTCATTTGATAGAGTTTTCACTTTGCTTCTTAGATGAGATCACCCATTCTGGAAACAGTCTGTGTGGCTCTCTCTATACTGCATTTCATGTGTGAACCCAAACGCATCTCACCTCCAAACAGCCTGCGTGCTCCTGTGTATCCAGAGTGCAGCAATGGAGAAAGCCTGAGCTTTTTCTATATATTGTTCAGGCTGCAACCCTGGTAAGTCTATATTCCTGAACATGCCAAATATTTTCAGGCGTGCCCAAACAAGCTATGGTGGCTCAAACACGTGGTGGTGAACATGGGGGCCAGGCAGGTGGTGAAGCACTAGAGGCACAGCCACCCGTCCTACAGCCTAAGTGATATGTTGGAGGATAATTGCGGCTTCAGATTCATAATCCTTTTTTTTGCAAGGACTTTATTTAATTGTAAGGTTCACAAGTATATACCTCTCAGAACAAGAGAATGTCAGAAGTAGTCAACATGGATTTACCAAGAGGAAGTCACATCAGACTAACCTGATAGCTTTCTATAATGGCATGACTGGTTGGATAGATGAGAAGAGGGCGGTGGATGTTGTGTGGTCTACCTTGACTCAGCAAGGCTTTTGACACTGTCTCCCACAGCATCCTCATAGCTAAGCTTAGGAAGTGTGGGTTAGATGAACGGACAGTTAAGTGGATTGAAAACTAGCTAAAAGACAGAGCCTAGAGGGTTGTGACTAGGGGCACAGAATCCAGCTGGAAGTCTGTAACAAGTGGTGTTCCTCACGGGTCAGTACTACATCCAGTCCTCTTCAATATATTCATCAATGACCTGGACGAAGGGATAGAATGTACCCTCAGCAAATTTGCTGACGACACAAAACTAGGAGGGGTGGCTGACACCCCAGAAGGCTGGGCTGCCATCCAGCGAGATCTGGACAGGCTGGAGAGATGGGCAGAGAGAAACCTAATGAAATTTGACAAGGGCAAGTGTAGGGTGCTGCATCTGGGGAGAAATAACCCACTGCACCAGTACAGGTTGGGAGCTGACCTGCTGGAGAGAAGCTCTGAGGAGAAAGATCTGGGAGTCCTGGTGGACAACAGGATGACCATGAGCCAGCAATGTGCCCTTGTGGCCAAGAAGGCAAATGGCATCCTGGGGGGCATCAAAAAGAGCGTGGCCAGCAGGTCGAGGGAGGTCATCCTGCCCCTCTGCTCTGCCCTGGTGAGAACCCATCTGGAATACTGTGTCCAGTTCTGGGTCCCCCAGTTCAAGAGGGACAGAGAACTGCTGGAGAGGGTACAGCAAAGGGCCACAAAGATGATTAAGGGCCTGGAGCATCTCTCCTACGAGGAGAGGCTGAGGGACTTGGGTCTTTTTAGTCATGAGAAGACTTAGGGGGGGTAATCAATGCTTACAAATACTTAAAGGGAGGGGACCAGGAGGACGGGGCTGGTCTTTTTTCAGTGGTGTCCAGTGACAGGACAAGAGGAAATGGGCACAAACTTGAGTATAAGAAGTTCCACCTAAACGTGAGAAGGAACTTCTTTACTGTGAGAGTGGTAGAGCACTGGAACAAGCTGCCCAGGGAGGTGGTGGAGTCTCCTTCTTTGGAAACATTCAAAACCTGCCTGGCCAAGTTCCTGTGCAACCTGCTATAGGTAGACCCGCTCTGGCGGGGGGGTTGGACTAGATGATCTCTAGAGGTCCCCTCCAACCCCATATGATTCTATGATTCTCCCTCTAACATTAAATGGGAAGTTTCCTATTTTGTCAAGTTAACAGCTTACACATTGAAACTCCTTTTTGGTGTTAAAAAATATAGCACAAGAGCCAGTTCAGTCCCTTTCCAAACACTACTGAAAAACTTAAGCAATCCTGAGTGGATGCAGCAACATAGATAATTTCCTATGCCTACACACCTATGGAAGTCTTAGTTAATGTTTCTGATGTATATTGTACTCATGCTGTGTCCTTTAAAATTGACTCTGCTGCAAGTAACATAGATTTGTAGTATAGTTGTCACTTGCGTGATCGCAATGAGACAGCTTCTCTATTTTCTTGATTAGAAAAAGGAAAATAATGCAACTGAACAAAGACTACAAAATGGATAATTTAGCCTACAAATTTTACCCTAATTTACTCGATCTTAATTTTCTGCTTTTAGAATACTGGCAAGAAGATAATGATTTCCTAAGTGTATTCATTATTATCTCTCTGGATCATTTCTTAGAGTATTTAAAATTCACTATTAGAGCTGTACAGTTTAGTTGCCACTGGTCAGTCAAATCACATGGCATCGTCTGTTCTCTGACTGGTAGCTGAACAAACAAAGCCAAAACATGTGGAAACGCCAAAAATCTAGTTCTGTACGCGGTTGTGCCAACTTGGTAAGTTCTTTGTACAGCTCCTTGTGAAAATAACATTTCTATAATAAAGATAGGTGACATCAGAGCATAAAAATGGGATCCAAAATAGTTTTTGAAGAACTATTCACTGAAAGTGATTTTCAATATTCCCTCAAGTTAAGATAACTAACTATCCATCATATTCAAAAGAGAGCCAGATCCTCTGGCTAAGGATGTTCTGTGATAAAGGTAATCACTGCACCTGATTGCCAACCAAGTACCAAATTTTCCCAGCAATCGATTACTGAACTAAATATGGATTACAGCCTATTCAGAAGGTTTGAGGTAGGAATAGATCACGTCTTTTGTTGCCACCCAAAAAATGTTATGTAGATTACAATAGATGTTGGAAACTTTCCAGTCAGCCTTTTTTGTATCCTGCTATGCTTTGTTAGAGACCAATAGCTTAACCCTTGCAAAGAGAAAACAAAATGCCAAGTTATGTGAACACAGGACCACATTAAGAAAAAAGAAGGTGATACATTCATAAAAGCTACAGAGAAAATCTTTAATCTAAAATCTGAAAAATACAATTCTGGGCTCATTGATTTTAATGTGCTTTAGATCAGGCCATTATTTCTGTTGCAATTACAATATCTATATAATTTATTAATTTTTATAATCATGACAGTGAGTTACTGTTTGATAAGTGTTTCTAATTTTAAAGGAAAAAAATATGTCATTAATTAAAGATTATTCCTTGGCATTAATTTTATAAAGTGTGCTGTAGAACTCTTTGTCAAATTAAGAAAGAAAATCTATGCCAACAGAGTGCCAATGAAGAACTTGTTATGAGTTAACAACCCTGTCTAAAGACAAATAGGAGACATCTCAACTTCCTGTTTAATTTTGACTCTGCACTGATCAACCTTTTCTTAACAGCGCCATTTCAGCAATGTGCTCATCTAAAAATAAATTTCAGCTTCACTGCAATCCAGATTTTCTGGCTCTAACAAATAATTTTTCTGTGTCAGGCTGATAGTACAAACGACTAGTATAAAACCATTCACCTCTTTGTCAGCCACTTTGGCTGATAATAATTGGAAGATATTTTTTTTTTTAGCTTTTTTTTTTATTGTTAGCTGAATTTATAATGGCTGGAATTTCAACCACCTGATTTACTTTTGTGAAAGCAGCTGAAACCCATTTATTTAATTTCATAACTTCTCTAAGCAAATAGCAGTGCATCTTTCCCCCACCTGAGAACCACCAAGTGAAATGCTTAATGCAAGTTAAAATGACAACAACAAGGAAAAAAAACCCAAAACAAACCAGAACAAAGAACTTAAAGATTTTTGCTCTTAGAAGTATTAATAACAGAGAAAGCATCAGAGAAATTTGAAGGCAACTTTCGTACTGTTCCTAGTCTTATTATTATATACGTTTAGCAGAAGGAGAAAAGATACGGACATAAAATATTCACTGGACCACAATAATTCTACGACAACATCTCTCAAAGGTAGAGTTCGAGTCAATTCACCCCAAATCCATTGATCCGAGTTATGGGATCCTATATAAAGGAGGATAAGCAAAAAATGGAATTTAAAATATATGATGTCTTGAAAATCTCACTGAGATTTCCATGTTTTCCTGCCTCCCAACACAGACTTTAGCCAAGGAATGGTTTAGTCTGGTTTGTTACCATCACAACTGAGGGGTATTGGCGGGAGGGAACAGATAGTGAACTGGTAGCAGGAAGGTCAATGGTTTTGCCTGACTAAAGAACCTTTTGAGGCGAGAATGAAATCTGAATACATCCCAAATGCTAAATCTGGCCTATAAAAGCAAACATAGGACCCTAAATCTAGACCTTTTTCATTAATGCAACCAAAGAACATTGTCTTGACAGCTGGATCACAGTGAAAAATGCCTGTTAATACAAGTAATAGGAAGTTATCCATGGTAATTTAAGTAATATGGAAGTTCTGATTTAAGTAATAGGAAGATATAATCATTTGGGCTTGTTTTAAGGATGATTTAAAAGAAACCGGTACACATGGAAGCATCCTGTTCCTTTGGGTCTGGTGATCCTTCAACCCCGGTAGTAGAAGCATTTGTATTGCCATACTGTTATATTTCTCCAGTGTACAGAGGGGAATATCTTTTTTTCTGAGCTGCACAGTCTATCTGTTTGAAAGTATAGGGTACATAAGACAGTATGGAAGAAGTACCTTTCCGTAACCGAAGAAAAATCCCTGGCAGCAGAAAGAGAACACAAACTCTAGGGTTTTAAGGAGCTCTTATCCAGCTTAATAAAAACAAACAAAAAAATCAAACAAGAAACAGAGCAAATACACTCTTTGGGGGAAGAAGACTGATGCCATCTGGGAAAGTTACTAAGAGTGCCAACACATTTCTTAGTTGTACAGAGAAGTAAACTAAATGCAGAAAACGATGAGTACACCAGGAGTCTGTTTGTTCACACTAACATAACTTAGCCACAAACACGAGGCATTTTTCTACTGTCTCTTGCGCACATTAACAAAGATGCAATTACGCATATATTTTTCTACACATACTCTTAAAGCCAAGTCTCAAGGATGGAGAACAAAATCAGTCTGTAGGCTTTAAATACATGGCCATTTTTTTATAGTCTCAAGTAACTTTGCATGGTTTTAATCACCACTGACTTCAATAATCCATAACGTACCCTGAAAGTTATTCATTTTCTCTTTCTCAAACCTTAGAAATGAAGATTTCCACATCCATTGTTTATGTCTACGGCAATTTACGTAGAAATTGCACAGAAAAAGACAAAGAAATATAGCATACAGTATAAAGCGCGTAAGATACCTTCTCTCAGCATGAAGAGACATGGTAACTTTCCACCAGAACTAGTGAACTAGAAATTCTGATTTATTGATCTTTCAGGTCAGATGTAGATATTTTTGGCTGGCTGGTTGATTTTTGTTTTGCTTGTTTTGTTTTGCATTGCCCTTTTGAATTCATGGACGGTAAGGTCAAAGTGTTAATGCATTAATTCAGTGAGTATTAAAGGGCCCTTTTTACATCTTTCTGAGTATCCTTCAAAGATGACATCCTATTTAATATCTGTATCCGTGATCTCTGAAAAACAATGTCATGTTGGAACTTGAAACGGCCATATGATAGAACACAGTTGTGGTCCTGTTTTTCACTTTAGCGGAGTTTCACTAGGAAAGGATAAGAGGGAGAAAACCCTGAAGGGGAAAGAGATAAGTTTACTTTCTTGAGAAAAAAAGTCCTTTATTAAAGACTCAAGCTTCAATGAATCTGATTAAATTAAACTTGAGAAGTGTGACAGACACTATTTTTTATGGCTTGCAGCAATTTCTAACTGAAAGGCAGGTAACAAGTATAATAGGCTTATATCTGATATTCTGGTTTTTTGAACACCAAGGACTTAATTCTCACAGGAACAAATAATTTTGAGTTCCATTTTCCTATAATTTTAGTCTTTTCATGCCCAAATCACTATGTCCTTTCAGAATGGTTGCATGGCATTACTGTATTTTAGGTACAGTACTAAATAAAAGCATTATTACTACTTTACAGTTGGTAAACCAAAATGCTGTCCATGTTTCCAAAATGCTCAGTTCTCTTTAGTGCACGATTTGCAAAATTTTCCACAAAAAGAAGAAACTCTTGACACGAGACTTTTATTTCAGTAAAGCTTAACTAAATACATCTTAGTGTTTATATTTTGTGTTTGTCTATATAGACCCTGTACATACATAGATTTATAAATCAACAGTATTTTGACTCTTCTGTGATTCCCAGATGATTGGTTTAGATTGAAAAATGCCACTTGATATTTCTTTGGGTGGAATCTATCCTTGTGCGATGGACTACAAACTACTTGAGGCGCACTTATTTCAGGGTTTAAGTAGCACTTCAGTGATACGTAGCCTTGTACAGATAGAATTTTACCTGTAAGGAGCATCCCACTTCTTTACTTTTGATAGTTTTAACTGTGCAGTAGGACTGTAAGTGCTTTGTAAAATAATACTGTAATATTTTATGTTTCCCTCCCACTCAGTTATATATATTCTTATTCTGAGTGGACTTTTTTTCTTCTTTGAAAAAAAGGAAAAAAAAAGGGGAGAGGATTTTAAAGCAAAAGAGAGTCTTTTTTGCTTTATATTACCACTAGTGCTGATAATACAAATCTCGTGATGAGAAGTGAGGTGGAATTTGATGTGCAAAGAAGAGAATCAACTTCACTCTTCCTTAATCATGCTATTGTGCATCCTTGATGGTAGTAAAATCATGTCATTTTTCAGGAAACGAACAAGTACAGGAACATTCTGAAAGATGGTTGGTGCACATAAATTTATAATCACCATAGCTGGGCATAGCACTTGGAAACCAGGCTGGGTTTCTCTTCCTCAGAAAAACAAACTAGCTCTTATCTATTACACACTGGAGTCAGTGGAAGTCTTTCCATCAACTTCAAAGAAAACTGAATAGAGCCTGCAACACACAGGCTGAAAGAAGATGAAATAAGATTAGAGAAATGCGTGTGAAAAAGCACTAATTGAAGAACAGGGGCCTTAAGAAGAAAGGATTAACCACATTATAAATCCTATGTATAAGGAATTGCTTCATGCACAATCATGAGCCACTCAAACCCAAGTGCTACGTTGTGCAGGGGCTTCTGTTCCACAGCGCCAACTGGGGAGAACGCTCAAGACAAAGCAAGCAAGCTTTTTGCCAGATTTCTTGGCCCTGAATGATACCCGAACACCATGCTCCAGACTGATAAAAAAGGAAACTTGGTGGAGCGAATTAAACATGTCAGAATTTATTCCCATAAACATAAGGCAGAGAGTTTCACGTCCAGATGAGCAGTTTCATTACGTATATAACTTTCTGTTTAATGATCTGTTAAGTTCTATAGCTTTTCTTCCTTCTGAATATTTAGATATCAATAAAATGTCTTGTACTAGTTCCAAGATTCTTGGACATATTAATAATTATGGACACAGGATCTTGGTGAAAACAGGTTTCAGAAGTTGACAGTGAGGGATGTGTTTGAGAAACTGTCCAGGACATCTCAATACTTAAGAGATTTACTGCAGGAAGTAATTTCGTGAAAGTCTAGATGAGTGCTATCCTAAGAAATATCAACTGCTAAAGCTAAGTAAATAACCTGGTGAACAGTGAAATCTAAATGCTATGTATATGTACATATACACACCTGCAGAGTAGATAAGCAATATTTATTCACACTGGTATATACATTTTAGATAAACTGAAATAAATGTCCCATGTCAATTACAGATTTACAGATACTGCATTTATTTAAGATGAATTTTTGCAAATCATGCAGTATGAGAACGCAAAATCATGCACGTAGAGAACCCAGTAGCAGAAAATACCTGAAGCATAATTTATTTCAGCCCATCTCATAAAAGCCAGAAGGTAAAGATAAGGTAAATTCATTTATTCTTAGGACTACAGTGTTGCTGCTGGTATCAGACTATCAGAAAGACTATCAGAAAGTCAGATCCTGATAATATACCCAAAAAACCTGTGGCATACTAATAATTTCCATAGTGGGTAGTAGTAATCAGATTTTTACACTCTATGACTTTCACCGTTATTTATCGGTTTTGCTTGACAATATTTCCTTGATTTGGACAAGTATAAGACTAGAATACAACCAAGAAACATAAGGATCAAGTACCCAGACTTTGGCTCAGGTTTAGGACACTGTGGTAGATAATGATGGTTCAAATGTTATGAAAGACTAGAATCATCAATTATACCACCAGAAAACAGACTCATGAATTTACCAACTGGACGTGTTATTACATCATGTGTCTAAATTATTCCCCTATGCTTAGCACAAATCTTCAAAGAGTGGCAATTTAATTACACAGAGGGTAAAAATTAAATTCCACAAATGATTCGAAGGCCTCCTCTCCAGTACTGTATTGAAGAAGCTTAGGAGGAAGACGGTATTTTGATGAGACTATTTCTTATGCCATGAAGATGAAAGCAAGTGATTGCCCCTATCTACTATTCTGCTTACCTGTGAAAGGAAAAGCCTCTGATATGTTTCGCAATCAGCGCATATCTAGTTTTGCCCACTGTTAACAATCAGCCTGTGCAAGGTGTAATTACACGCACCTTCAGCTGCCACAGCTAAAGATGATGACTTAGTAAGTCTTTCCAAAGCTACAAATTATGACTGTGCAGCCAGGCCATTAGCCAGAATGCATTACTGCATACGTGCACTGACTCTGAGTTTATATCGGAGCCCGCCATTAGCCAGGTTACAGACCTTTCCTTCAGAGTTGTATAAAGGAGTTTCTGGAGTTTCTTCTTTCAACTTCTAAATCAAATACCCCTCAACACAAGGCAAGCCTACGTACAGTTGCCAGAGATAGTATGTGAGTGTGCAATACACACCTGATATTGCAAGTCTTAAGCCTTCCTTTAGTGGTCATAAAGAAGGCAGACTGTGTGACAGCAAATTCTCTGGAGTCTTTCCCTTTACAGGTGGGAAAAAAGAATGGAACACACTTAGCATTAGGGAATATCTGCTTCAAATTTTATATTTATTACAGGAACTTCCCATACTGCCTCAAGAGAAAGCTGCAGTACAGTGCTACCTGTGAATGTGAACACAGACCTTGGGGCAGGCAGCTCCCTTTATGCCTGGAATAAGGATCTCTGCAAATACTTGAAGATTGCTATCCCAACGCTCCTAATATATTAATTTTGTGTAAATGAGGGCCAAAATCTACTGAGTGAATTAATAGTTCTACCACAGTACTTCTAAAAGTGCAATAGTTGCTGAGTGAGGTTGGAGAGGGTAAGGAAGAAGTACATGGCAAAAACTGCTGCTTCACAATTTTCATGCTTGCCCTCCAGAAGAGTTATGGAAGTCAGTCCATTCTTCACGGTACAAAATAGATCAATGGGCACCTCAAAAATAAGAGCCAAGCAAACAATAAACAAAGTTTACTGACAAACTTCAAAACAACTCCAAACTTGCTTGGTGTTCAGAGTGCTGCTATTCCAGGTTTTTTTTGTTCTTTTTTTTTTTTTTTCCTTTTCAACATGTTTGTGTCTTTGCACTTTCTGTGGGAAGTCAAAAGGAGAAGCAGAAATAATACAATAATGTGAGAAAGGTCAGTCTGTTGACAGTTCCAACCTGATTTTCAGATCAGAGAAGCCAGGGAGGGATAAGCATTGGGTAAGTACTGGAGTGTGTTTCAGACCTTTGCAGGTTTGCTTATCAGACTCTGCAAAATGGAAGAAACCAAAGA
>VXAK01001043.1:101585-132348 GCA_013399435.1 Arenaria interpres
CAAAATCGAAGAAACCAAAGACTAAAACTATTATAATAAAACTGCGAAGATTTGGGTCTTGTTTTCACATATCAGTTTCATTTCAGGGGTGATGACTTTAGCAACCAACAAAAAACCACCATCACAAAATCTTGGTCCCAAATGGCATTCTCCAAAATGCGGCATTCTTCAGACATGAATTTGTCTCATTAGGAGAGGGTTATAGGTGGCACTTAAAACCCATCCTGTCTTCTCTCTTTACTAGAGGGTACATTTGTTTACTAGAGAACAATTGGGAAACTTTACTCAGTTTAATTGTACTCTTGCTTGCAAATATACTTGACTCTATACCTGTATTATTTATTCTTTCTGAAGATTCTGAAGAACTAATTAAATGCTATAAATGACTCAGGAGTAAGGAGGGAATTTCACCTGTAATGTAAAATTCTAACAGTTTTAGACTTAAAGTTCGATTTTGCAGGTCTATGTTTTATCTTATGCATATTATTAGTCATTTCTGAATAAGCATAAAATGAGGAAGATTTTAGTTGAATGAAAACATATTGCACTACTTGATCTGAAATCAACCTATCAACTAACTTAAATACATAATAAAGAATTTAATTGTATAAGCCACTAGCATTTTTTTTTGGTGAAAACTTTTCAAATTTTGTGTAACCAAGCCACGCGTTGAGTGCGCAAGCTCCAGAAATAAAGGTATTGCCTCTATAAAAGTGGGGGGTTTATAATAATCCCAGTCCAAGAAATTCTTTAAAGATCTACAATAAAAATGTTGTGTAAAGAATCCTACACTGAAATAGGTGAATGGGAAAGTGTAGGAGAGCAGCGTGTATGGAGACAGATAATTGCCAGCCTCCCTACACTTTACCGAACAGATTTTACTAACCTAAAAATGTCTGACTTAATTCATGGTGTGCAAAGGAGAACAAAACAAGAAAGACTCTGTTTCACAGACGTGATTTTGTATATTTGCACCTTGTAATGGCTCCCCCGCAACTGCCCCTTGGAGTTTGTTTTGTTTGTTTACGTTTTCTGGTTGTTTTTTGGAAAGAGCAGTAAAAGACATAATCACAGCAGCGACACTAACCAATGCTATTAACTGTGCTTTTGTACACTGTTGCTGTGGCTCTGACACTCAGCCTTACTAACTACATAGTAGAATTTAAGCTGGATCATTTAAATAATGATAAAGCTGTCAAGACTCTGATGTGATTTTCTTCTTGAGCAATTCACCTTCTATTACAGGTTTTATTGTACTTTATAGTGGGCATCTGTAAATCTGTGGATCAGCTTAGCTCCCTAATTTACACCCATTGCACGTACTACATGGTTTTAACTGACTTACTTTAGAAGGATTCACAGTAGTTGCTAGGAAACCTTTCTGTGTTCTTTTCACTTCTTATATAGCATTAGCTTTTCAATTGATAAGGCTGTACCTTTAGGTACAGAGGGATTTAAGCAGAATCAAACAATGACAGTAGGACTGCAGCATAGATAAGCAAGAAAAAAGCGGGGGGAGTACAAATCCTTGTTCTTTGTACAGGTAATACAGAGGATTAGACCAAAAGAAAGGACATAACACATTTTCCATTACTATTTTTAAAGATATTCTGCATCACATTAAGAAAAGCAGCAAAACAAGACTTCTTACTATAGCTTAAAGTTTATACATTTGTAAATGATTGTAGCAAAGAAGCCATTTCATTGTGCTACTTCTGTTACATGGCATGTCTTCCCAGGGATAATTTCCAACAGTAATATTATAAAGCATTTTTCTTTATGAGGGAAGGATAACTCCCATACAGCTTTAAAGAAGTAAATGTTCTTGCCAAAAGTATCTCTATTGCAAACGCATTCCCACCAAGATCACACAGTTAAGAGTCATACTTTTTTCCTGCTGAAACACAGTCTGATGGATGTCCTCAGGTTAGCAGACATTCAGCCTATGTAAGAGCAACACAGAGCCATGTAGAGAGCGGGGAGATAAAAGAAAACTTTACCCTTATCTACCATAAACTACATTGTCTTACTGCTTCTCATTCTACTGGGATAAAATAGTCTCATCTTTCATTAGGAAGCAACCTTTTCCCAAGCAATTCAGGTATACGAATGTGTATCCGACGCACAGCAGTAATTACATTACTTTCAGAAGAAGATTTTCTATTACGCCATTTTTCTTCTCCCCAAAGAGTCCCATCTCTTTTCAAAAGTTTCAGATCTTATCTGAGCAAGCAAAGTGTGAAGAGCCCACTGATGCTCCTCCACCTGCAGATCTTCCTGTTCCCGATGCACCAAGGTGCTTCACTGTCCTCCAAGCCTGATGGTGGCTGTTCAGCCAAGATTGTAGTACACTCTTGGCATTGCAACTCATTAGCTTGAAGAGCACCAAAGCTATCTTTTAACGGGCCTCATAGTAAATTCATGGATAGTGGAAGATATTTTTTTTCCTTTACAATTGAAAGAGGAAAGATAATTAGAATTGTCTTTTCTATGTGTTTTTAATCTGGGACAGCTATCAAACTATCAAACTGTTGGTGGTCTTGCAGGTATTTTCTTTTTTCAAAGTTCCTGAAAGCCAAACGCAGTAAAATTTTTTGTTTGTTTGCTTATTTGCTTTCTATACTGTCCTGTAGAGACTAGAGAGCCTCAAAAACATGACAGGCTCACTTCAGAGCAGAATCTAACTCATTTCTTCCAATAGCCTTACTCAAATCTCTTGGGTTAACAAATCTGGGTTTGCATTAGCACTCTCTTGGATAGAGTGAGATTTTTTAAACACCTACTTTTTACCAGTCAATATGAAACAAGGAGAGAAAAGTATTCCCCAGCATTTGCTTCCAAACCAGCCAAATCAGAGAATATAAAAGCGTGTGAATGTACAAAAATAAGAAGGCTACTACACCTTAATTCCTAATATAACCTGGCAAAATAAATATTTCAAATAATAAGACAAAACCACAAATAATAATGAATGAGTTTAAAGTTCATGAAGTTTAAAGGTAAACAGACCACTGAAAGAAACAGTGACTCACTACACACTGTAGACCATTAAGTTCTATCATTAAGAGTAAGCCCTTTGCAAAATCCTTATCAACCCTTCTTGAAAGGTGTGATTGTCTAAAGCAAACGTCATCTCAGATGGATTTGAAAACATTCTGAGAAAAGGGACAATATTCTTTTTTTTTCAAAATGGTAATGACGATCTCTCAGTGATACATGCAAGATAAAGCCCCCACCCCTTTCCCAAGAAAAACTCCCCATTTAAGCATCACAGTCTTGCATAAGCTCCTTTAGTCACAAGATCAAAAAGAAACCTTCATATCGTTATAGTGAATGGAAGGCTAAGTTTTAAAACAACTTGGCTACTTCATCTCTTTGAGGCCTATAGTTCTGCTTGATGACATCCTTTGAAACACTAGAAACAACTGAAAAGATATCGAAGTAACAAAAGAACCTCCAAACCAAACAAAAAATAAGAATGTAACACCAGATCTTAAAAAAAAAAAAAAAACCACAACAAAAGAGGCGTTCTCCTTGCAGGATATGCTCTTATTAACTCTCTTAAGGGCCATTCTGAAAGTGGCAAGGAAAACATTACAGCACACGGGCTGAAATTCTCCTGTATCTTCACAACTGACTCTGCATTGTATGCTTTCTGTTGTTCTTCTATGCATTTCCTAAAATGTCATATGAATTAAATTACATACCATAGATTTATGTGGCTAACAATAAAAGAAAAAGAAAAGAGACGGAAGAGGAAGAGCAGGGACTTTAACGTATTTCAAAAGGCTCAAAATAACACCAACAGATGGAAATATAGAAAACAAAATTCTTGAGAAAAAGAAGCAGCTACCTTCATTTTTTGGGTTAAATAGTTTGGATCACATTACCTGAAGAGATCACTAATGAAACACATATGTGAATCTACATTTGAAATACTGCAGAGAACCAGTAAAAAAAGACTAATGCAAAGCAAAATAGAAAATTCAAATGACAACAAAAGGTGTTTTGCTTTGGGAAATACAAACTAACATACCTACAGAAATATTAGACTGTTTCTCTTTCTAAAACACGTAAAAATCATATTAGCTGAAAGTATACAGAAAAGACTGCTTTCACTCAGAACTGTGTCTGCAAAGACACTCTGAGAAAATGTACAGAACTAGACTAGATTAGGTCTCATCTACTTTACTCCCATCTTCCTTAGAAGGAGATATATGAGACTGTGAATTACCGTATTCTTCCAAGAGGAAACACCTGAGGAATGTTGCTGCACATCTCAAACCAGAAACGATAGACAAAGTACTAAGATTTTGTATGAAACTAGCTTATATTATGCAGGTAAACACAAGAAAAATCCAACATCCTTACTATACAACTGACTTTGTTATTTGGTCTACTATTCAAGTGTAAGTAAGTTAGGGCTAAAATACAAGTGATGAAGAATGAGTCTTCTATTTAACTTTTGCCATGAAAACTAAATCATGCATTTTGTACTATGTTATTTTTTTAAAGAATGTTGTGTAGAAAAGAATAGTTTAATTCGGTTTTAAAATTGCACTCAAGGAGAATATGACTACTAGGCTATTCTCCATTTTGAGTTCTCTACTTCACCTAGCAGTGTTACACATCAAACAATGAAAACAATACATAAAGTGCTTATGTATGATGGCTGCTCTCACTTCAAGACGCAAACAAAAGCTCTCATTCAGCCAGTCACGTGATTTCTATCAATACAGACACATATTAGTGCATTAACTCTGCACGAAATATATCTGAAATGCCCAGAGGTTAGTGATCCCTTTGTCATTACACCCTATTTACTAGCTGAGTTCACTAAGTCACCAGTAGGATCAGTTTGCTTCCAAATGCCTCTTTGGTCGCCTAGAAGCATAAATTATGATTTTTTAAAAAATTACGATTAATTTTAATTTTTCAAATTACAGATAATTGAGTGTTGTGGTCTAACTCCAGCCGGCAACTAGGACCACGCAGCCATTCACTCCCTTCCCCCCAAGTAGGGTAGGGAGAAGAGAGAGAAAAAGGAGGAAGAAAACCCCAAACTCATGGGTTGAGATAAAGACAGTTTAATAGAACAATAATGGAAGATTAAAAAAGCGGTAAAAGAATATACAAAATAAAGCGATGCAACACAAATTGTTCTCACCACCCAATGACTGACTGCCCAGCCCATTCCAAGCAGCGATTGCAGATTCCTGTCCCCCAGCCAACCCCCATTTACACACTGATCATGACGTCTGTGGTATGGAATATTCCTTTAGCCAGCTTGTCCTGTCTTTGCTTCCTCTCAGCTTCCATGGGAAGCTGAAAAAGTCCTTGACTAATGTAAACATCACTTAGCAACAACTAAACTAATATGCGTTATTAGCATTATTCTCGCGCTAAATCCAAAACACAGCAGCTACAAGGAAGAAAATTAACTCTATCCCAGCTGAAACCAGGACATTGGGGAAGACCATAACTTTGTCTATCATAAGTCTTAATTTTTCCTGTTGTAGTTTTTAAATAACTACCACTCAGTCAGCAAATTTCTCATCTTTCACAACTTCTGTGTGATACTAATGACCTCATGAGTTTTTTCTTCATCTTCTAACCACTGTTCCCTCATCCATCATACTTTCATGATTTCTGTGTAACTATACCTGAGCTGCAGGTTTTCTCATCCTCAAACGAGCAAGAAGTCAAAAGGCAGCTTCTATGTTGTTTGGGTTTTTGTAACTAAAAGAGGATTCCAAAATTAAACCTAAATGCTCTTCCTTGTTTTCTGTCCTCCTCCTTTTTCCCTCTCCTCCCTTCAACAGTCAACGCGCTTGTGTGCTTCTTTCCAAAGAGCCCTTATAGCAGGTCTTCCACTCTTCACCAGCGGGAGGGCAGGCAAACCACACCCTCCGCAGCAAATCAGAAGGATTCAACCAGCACTGTTCCACAAACTAAAATACCTGTATGGCTTTTGCTTTCATACCAGCTGCAAAGATACAGTTGTAAAGGTGTTGCTGGCTGTCTTCTCCGTTGACGGCTGAGCAAGTCAGCATTACCCGTGGCTGCACTTCTGTACTCAAAAAGGTACCTTCTAAATACACGTGTGGGATTTTTGAGGGGAAAACCACACCCCACAAAATCTGTTGATGCATTTCCCCAAGTAGTATTGCTGTCATGAATCCCAAACATTATAACAGACCGTAATGACATATACGGTAAGCATTTGAAAACTCACGATCAAACAAGTTTGTTTTCCTATGCCAAATGTAGACTTGAGAAGGAAACAGCTTACATGGGTAATAATGTTTGTTTTGGATCGATACGCAGTAGATTGCCCAGTGCTGATTATTTTGAACAAATGCACAGCTCTAGCCCATGTAATAAAAATCTGGCTGCCCTTTGCTACTCATGAAACTCATAAAGGTTAAACCTTTAGCCTGAAGGAAAAAAAGATCCTTTTCATCCAATGAAAATTAATAGGACTGAGCATCCCTCCCCTTGCAGGCAGCTGTAATTTTTCAGCTAAGAGGCACAGAGGTTTAAGAAGAATTGATGATGGAAAGTTTTTGTCACCAACATAAACGCATTTTAAAAGCGGCTAGCAGTAGGCTCACACTGAGAACTGTGCGTCTGAGGCGATGCCAGTGGTACTTAGCACAGCTGCTCATGGCTGTGCGCCTAATTGAATGTTGTTTGTCTCAAGATTTTCCAGTGGACCATTTCAAGTGGCAGCACACAGCTGATGTGCCATATAACCCGCATTAACACCTCACCTGCAAAATACATAATTACATTCAAATCTGCTGATTAGATGCAAAATACAAACACATGCCAGTGGTTGCATTTCAGAAGTAGCCATGCCCATCCACGCTGACGAAAATGAGTGGATAGTTATCTAGAACTGGTCCCACATCCGGTCTCTCCAAAAAAGATTGTTGGTTGCATGTGTAGGAATTAACATTTCAAATGATCATTTTTTGAAAATGGCTTTTTATGGGTAGGTAAATCTAATTCCGTTTCCCACACATTTATTTTGATCTTAACTCTTATGTAAAGGTTTGTAAAACATATTTCTGTGATGCTAAAAAAGGAAATCTTCTGATTAATTGCTTCTTATATATACAGAATGAGCAGTCAAAATGCACGATTTATAAATTTAGAGGATGTTAATCTAATACCTTTTACTATACTTTTACTCTCACGTCAATCTTTTTTACTGGAGCATGTTGGTTCCAGATTTATTTATTTTTTAATAACTAGTGTTCAATTCACGAGGAAGCTTATGTTTGTATTAAACTAATTTACATCCATTTGAAAATGCTGAATCTAAGCCTTTTCGTTTTTCTGCTGGGAATGCAGTCAAGCACAGTTGCTGCCGAATAAGTATTTGGAAAACATGTTTTTGTTATTGTTGTGTTCTTTGGGTGATCACTCACATGCAGTGGCTGATCTGAGAGGTCATCACAGTCATTGTGAATGCAGTTTTGTTCTACCAGAGTAGGTAACAGCTAAAAAACTCCAAACAGAACGTAAGCATTAAATTTAGGAATAATTTCTTAAGATTTATTTAATGCATTTATGTAGCATAATCATTAACCTAGCACTGCCCAATGAGACATGAAACATGGTTTGGGGTTTTTTACCTTAGAAAATACAAGTAGATAGTCTAGCAGTCTGTAGTTCTGCTAATTCTATGTGTTTTGAGGTTACCTTCATTAAAATAATAAATTCTTACATTAAAAAGAAAAATTCCTATTGTTTCAGATATGCTACCCCAAAAAAGGAAGAAACCACCTTGAAAACCTGTGTTATATTAAAATGATACCTAGTGGACAAAACCAATCTCCTGAAAGAGATCTATGACAAAGGAAAAGCTTAGGGAAGCAGGCTTATAATGAAGGTGGAACTTAAGTTTGTCCCTTTGCGTCTTCAGACTTTGTGTGCTTTGTGAAGAAGGGTCCCTCTGAGGAAAGCAGTGATCTGAATATCTCATGAAAAGCTGTATGTGTTCCATAAAATGGTAAGAATGAAGCTTGCATACACAATCATAAAGCTGATGCTTCCTAATTTTACAGGCTACACAATCTACTTCTAGCGTTCACCTAAACTCCTAAGCATGAGATTCTTCCTAGAGAGAAAGGTAGGAATAGAATTAGTTACCAATATCCATCCCATAATGAAGTGATTGAAGCTTTTCCCTTCAGTTACTGTAAGACCAGCTGCCGTTACTGGAAATACCTGGCTAGCAGTACTCAGGGAACACACTGCTGCCAGCAAGACCTCAAAGGGGTTGGGGGAAGAAGCTTCTACTACCCTTTTTCTCCATCAGTGTCATGCCTGAGTTGAGGCTACAGGGACACTGCTAAAGGCCATCAAAGCGGTTTTGAGATGGGTGAGATTCGGAAATAAAAGCCAGCTCATTTCTCTGCTTTTTCTCTTGTACACTTCCCACCCCAAAGTGGTAGTAACTTCTCGGTGTCCCTAGTACAGTGAGCATGCTGCTATCAGTGCTTTGTTTGAGGTATGTTCTTTACTCTGTGGGCATGGGCTTATTCACTCCCTTGTCAATTTTTACAACGTTAATGGATCTCTTAGAGGTTTTCTACATTTAAATCTCTTTGCCAAACTAATTAGTGTTGTTTTAATCACTTTCATATCTCAGAGCATCCACATCCTGATAGGTGCTTAAGAAAGAAGAATAAGGGAACGGCTCCTTACCTGAAGAGCTTGAAGTAATTCTCATCGAAATAGTTCAAGAAAGCAGATACTCTTAAAACAGACTTTGCAAACTACACTTTAGGAACTTGTAAATGACATATATTAAATTTTTAACCCTTACATTGCAGCCATCATGATTTTTATGTCAAAACTTTCTTTGATAAACTGATCAACAATTCCTTTTCAATAAACTCGCTTCTTGAGAGTGTCTCTTAACTTGATGAAATAACTGATGTCTTTAAGGAGCATAGCTCTTTTACATGATTTGTATATTTTCACGAAGCACTGTATCACAAGGAACAAGAGATTGACTTAGAGCAACTTTGGTGAACTAACAAGAGAAACAACTGCTCCAAGGAACTGATGCTATAAACAACAGCCTTTTGTATAGACACTATATTTTATCAAAATTAAAGTGTAGTGAGGCAATATGTCACACTTATAATGTGCAGTGTTAAAGCCTTAGAGAAGAAATGACAGGAGGTTACTGTAGCAAGATGCAATTAGAGGGGCATTTTAAATTTCTTATTGCCAGAAGTGAATTTTAAGAGAGAATCTGACCAAGAATTATGACTCAGAACTTTGAGAGAGCACTGCATTTAATCTCCTTATGAACAAATTTGAAGTCTTGATTTATTCTCTGACACCCAAATTCTGTTAACACAGTAAATAAACTACATATTTTTTAAAGTCTCATCTATTATTCTCAACTCTCATATGTCTTTTTAATTTTAAAATTAAATATTCTGGATATTAAGTTGTAAAATACTGTCTTTAAAAACTCATTTCAATGTATTAATAAGATAAGCTACTGATTACACTAGTCCAGGTGTTCAGAACTGCTTAGATATCTCTATGGAGCAGGGCACTGTGCCATATCATCATATCCTATCTTTTGTCTGGCTCATTTTGTTAGCAGAACATTTCAATAACATACAAAAAAAGAAGCTTCTATGTTTCACTTTATTTCATTCATTGCTGTTCTTATCCACACCAGAATTACAGTTTTTATTTGAAGGTGTTGCGTGGGAGGTGACGAAGAGCCCAATGAGCCTTCTTTATTCCCTTTCTTCCCACTTGTGGTAACAGGTCATATTGGGGTTTAGCTAGAAGAAGAATTTGAGTGGCCTCACTTTAACAGAATAATTACAGTGCCATAGCTACGCTGATATAACTCCCCCATGTGGATACTCTATTTCAAGGATAAAAAATACTTTATTCTAGAATAATTACTCTGCTTTTTAATTCTATCTGAACAAAGTTACTTTCCCTCCGAAGGGAGAGATCACATGGGAAGGCTATCAAGATATCTACAGTTTCTTCTTGTGTTTCAACCCTCTCAGGGGATCCTGAGATGCTGGAACAGCACTGATTCCAACTCACCACGTCTCTACTGTACTTCAGTCAAGAGAAGAATATGATCTGCCATATAGTCTTGTCAAAGAGCCCTCTCCACAGAGAAGGGGATTGAAAATGGGATACCATGAGATATCTCAACAGTACTGTGTAAGTAGTTAGCATATAGGTTAATATCAGCCTGAACTGAAAGGATGAATTTGCACTCGGTTAAATGTCTACACTAAAATAAAGCATTCATTTCTTTTTTTTTTTTCCTGATGGACAGTTGAAAACTATGCTTTCCTTTGACAAAATTAGCTTGATAGGAAAAGCCTATCAGTCCCAATTATAGTAGTCCCAATTATAGACTTAACTAAACCGAGAAATATCCAATTTAAGGACAGAAGTAAGGTTACTAGTGTCACAGAAACTATTCACTTTTTAACATATACAAACGCTTTTCAAGTTCTTTTTCAAAATGAATCTAAGAGGCTGCTTACAGACACAGATAGAAGATCTGTCTGTACAAGTCTCCCAGTGTAGAATGTTTTCTAGACTTGCAGACAGTTTCCATGCTTTCACTTCACGTATCAGAACAACTGCATGCTTTAAAAATGCCAAAATAAGTTAATTAATATAAGTGAAAAGAAATAGGAATGATGTTTCATTATTTACTCCAGCCTTTCTTTTCCCTCTCAGAAAGAGTGAAGCTCCTCAGTGGTGTTAGATAAAAAATCAGACTCTATCTGATCTAGAAATAGAATAAAAAGTTTTCTATTGCTGCCATGATAAATAGCATGGATTATCTAGAGCTGCCTGATCACAAGTGGCATCAAGAATACATTTTGCATCAGCAGCATGGAAAGAAACCCTCGTTGTTACTAGCAGAACCCCTACCAAAGCCTGAATACAAACAGTTAAGTTCACAGCATCTGAACTTTCAAAATCACCAAGACAGAACTATTTTTAGCTATAAACCTATTTTGTAGCCTTTGATTTTTCTTAAGAGTGCAATTTTTAAAAAGAGCGAGCCTTGGTTACTGCTTTGCAGCTTTACACTTCAGTTAGTAAAGTGTCACAGGTTTTAAAGAGCATCTGAACTTCCCCTTGAAAGGTATGAAAATACTCCTGGACGACTTCTAAACAATAGACTTAAGGGCAGACACTTAGCTTGTGTAAATCCGTATCACTCCATTTAAGTCAATGGAACTATGCCAAGATACCAACTTTCATCTGACATGGTCTATTTTTTGCTTCCAACTATTCTTTCATAGAGTTAGAGAACAAAAGAGTTTCAGAAGAGATCTTTCTGGGTACAGACTGACCTCCTTGTGTCTGACTGATACCATAAAACGGAACTTTAGCTGACGAACCAAACACTGCATCACATTTCCTCCAACAACAACAATCTGAAATAATGATCTATAGGAGCTTACTGTTGCTAGTGCTTTTTAAATGTTTCCCCTTGTGCCTCAACAGTTGAAATCCCAGGAAGTTAAATCAGCTTGCAAATTTGATTGAACCAACACCTGCTCATCCAAAACACATTTTAACTACAGGAAGGAATTCTTCACTCTCATTTGGAGCAGCAAAAAACGAAACACGTGGCCAAACAATTTCAAGGCTCTGCAGGAATACAGAATTAAGCCATAGCGTGTCCTTGCTGTTGCTGTTCCATCCTGTTTTCTACTAGTTCCAGTACACAAGCAGGCACTGGCTAGAAATGCATTTATCATTTGCCCTGCTTCTATTGAAATACAGTCAAATACAGCCACACATCTTCTCTCACAGGATGTGAATTTAATTGAGAAATGGGAATTAGTATCACAGTATTATTAGTAGTTTCTGCTTCTCCTTTAAAAGCCTATACATTGATACACATAATAGTGTGATATACTGAATGTAAAATAGTGGGATATATAACATCCAAAACAAATAAGTTTCTTCTTATGCTATGAATTCTCTCAAAACTAGTTTTAACCTGGCCTTGCAATCATAAAAAGATATAAAGTTTATATATTATTATATCACAGAACTGCTGTGAAGCTGGTGCTGTGGCTCTCTACATGTAATCAGGTGAGGTTGTTATACGAGAACGGCAGCTGATAAAACCACAAGACCATGGCTGGAATCAAGGAGAGAAGGAATCGGTACTATTGTCTCCTATATACCTCAGAAGTGCCATAGCAAATGGGACTGTGGCAGTTGTAATATGAGTCTCTCCCTCAATAATATGTTTTTTTAACTACAAACATTTAGAGAAAAGAAATAAACTGAATTCCACACTAAAATATCCAGGAAGCAGATTTCCTGTTTGCCAGACAGCCCTAGCTGACAAAGACTTCATATTTAAGATGGTACTTGAGAAACTACATTTGAAACGCCAGACTAAACCCCAGGAAAGAGGCCAAGTATGCAAAACATAGGTACAAGAGTTTTAAGTGTATTGTGCATTCATTTTCCACACAGCAGCATTATACATCATGTGTGCTCTTATTCCCAACTTAGGAAATTGTACAGTATTCCTATCAATCCACACTTAGATGTGGGCAGTAGCGCCCTGGCATACGTGTGTTCACTCTTCCACTGTTGGGTCTCAGCATCACAGATGCCAGGAACCCCTTCATCTCTGTACCCTGATCCTCATAACAACCAACGTACCTCACGTACCGAACCGGATTCACAGAAGCACCTTATGTTGAAAACGGTCCCTTGATTTTCAAGTGATTCACTGTTGTGGACATTGCTATTAGTCTTTATCAGTGCATCACCATCTCTCCACTCACAGCAGAGAGGTGACCCTCTCTAGAAATGAATGACAGGAAAGAATGAAACACTTCCACACACAGAGGAATAGAAAAATAAAGAGAGGACATAAAAGGATGAAGGGATCTTAACTGAAGTTAACTTTTAGTTAGTAATAATAAATATCTCAAGCTATTTGACTGAAGCTGTTATCAAGGGAGTGACACGTTCATAATTATGCTGCAAACACATTTGATGTATATGCACAGCTTATGCAGTATTTTTAATGGAGATGTCCCTGCTTTTTAGTTTTGTGCCAGCTCTTTCGGAAGCCCTGTACTAACTATTGTCAAGGGAACTGTTTGTATTTAGTTTCCTGTAGAAGGGGGTGAGGATTACACTATGACTTTAAGAAGAGGAGAGATAACAAAGAAAAAAGGCAATAAAGAAGAGACACGGGAAAAATTAGAACATCCATAATCTTGTAGTTCTCAACCTTTTAAATCAGTCAAATAAGGATGAACAGTAATTCAATCTAAGACCAACAAGAAATGAATTTTGGAAGGCTGCACCTTGCGGAACTGGAACAGTCACTTTTTGTGAAAGCTTGTACAGTTCATGGTGAGTTTCTGAAACAATTTAATAAACAATAAACAAAAGTCTGGTGTTTCTGAGTTATGGACTGTGTCATAGTACCTAACACTACATCAGGTACTGTGATACTTGGGAAGTACAGTCACGGAGCACCATAAAGAGACAGACAGTTCATTTGTAAATAGTCTCATATTGACTATGCATGCATTTCATGGAGAATTACTAGCTGGAGTGAACAGCAACTGCTGGTCAAATACCATAACAGTAGTAGAAATAACTAGAGGGAAGCAGGTACCTTTACTTTTTGAGACCGCAACTGCAGAACTGCATCACGTTGTCCCATATTGCAGCATTACACAAGATTCGTGAAGAATCGCTTAGGTTGGAAGATTTGAGATCATTGAGTCCAACCATTAACCTAGCACTGCCAAGTCCACCACTAAATGAGGTCCCTAAGCAACACATCTACATGTCTTTCAAATACCTCCAGGGATGATGACTCTACCGCTTCTCTGGGTGGCCTGTTCCAATGCTTGATAACACTTTCAATGGAAAATTTTTTCCTAGTATCCAATCTAAACCTCCCCTGGCGCAACTTGAGGCTGTTTCCTCTCGTCCTATCGCCTGTTACTTGGGAGAAGAGAGTGTTACCCACCTCTCTACACCCTCCTTTCAGATAGTTGTAGAGAGCAATAAGGTCTCCCCTCAGCCTCCTTTCTCAAGGCTAAACAGCCCCAGTTCCCTCTGCTGCTCCTCATTAGACTTGCACTCTAGAGCCTTCACCAGCTTTACTGTCCTCCTGAGCAACAGTTCCAGTCATGGAAGTAGAAGTGGGAAGATGGAGTTAGAGAAAAGTGACATGATGGACTGACAACTTGCTCTGGAAAGAGGGAAGAGAGTGTCAAAATTGACATAGCAGTTGTAAGCCTGAATGACAGGAAAGATGCTGAAAGCGCTGATGGACATGTAAGAGGAAATGTCAGGAAAAAGAGAGGTGCACCTGTGAATAAGAGGTAGACCTAAGCCAGCATATTGAACACAGCTAAAACGTAACAACGCCATAGGAAAGGTAAGACTGGACTGTGTTAAGACCTAAGGCAAGAAGGCCTTCTCCAGAGACCAAGGAAGCATGGGAGGGAAACAGAAATAGACTCAGAAGTAGGAGCAAAATTTTCCTATCTATTCAGAGAAGTAAAGCACTAAAAGCAGAAGATACATTTTGGTCCTGAACTGTTAAATTCATTATAGGTAACTGTATTTGGTAAAGAATGTAGTTTTGTGATGTACTGAATTCTTTTAAAAATTACTCTTGGGACAGCCAGATATCACGTAATCCACAATGGAGTCCTATACAGAGATGTGCTTGCCGTATTAGAATGTATTAGCACCGAGAAGCTGTCTGTCTGGCAATCCAGGGACATTGGATGTCTTAGCTGATGCTCCAGAGGCATGGGCAGGTAAATCCGAGTTTGAGCTCGGGAGGTCTAAATTCTACTATGGTGGCCATCTGGAAGCAAAAAGGCAGGTGCTGAATCTATATTACATTTTGAAAATTGCCTGAAATACAGATGGTAAAAATGGAGTTCTAGCAGCATGGGGTTCGGTGCCCATATCTCTCATTGCTAATACAAACCTTGGGGATAGAGAATTGCTCAACTGTGGACTTAATGCTACACAAACAATAGAAAAGGAGGAGGAATCCCAGAAAATATGAATCACAGCAGGGCTGAGTTCACACTGGGGGAGGAAGCCGTTCATGAAAATTGTTGTTTCAATATATGTACCTTTCAGTTGAAAAGAAATTCCTTCCTAACTTGTATTCATTGCTTGCCTGCCATGTGTTTAGTTTTACTTTTTGCTTTGCTCTTTCTCAAGTGTTAAAAGTAAAAATAAGAGCACCTGAAGTCCGGTGAACATAAACTGTGATATGCAAGTTTGAGGCCCTAATTTCAAAGACTAGCTACGTAGAAGACAGATGTGGGTTATGTGGAAAAGTGTTAAAGGAGTAAGCTCAGTGGATGTCGTATGCAGGAATAAAGGGAGGGTTATCAAAACCTATCCTAAAATTCAGGAGGAATTTTCTCCCTACTATCAACTGTATGCCTACCCCAGAACCTTGGACTGCTAGAAACCTCCTTTGAATCTCCACCCTAGAGTTCCTCGAGGCCTTTAAGATTTAAATTTCCTTTATAAAGTCTAACACAGATTAAACATTAGCAGTTCTCACTTAATCCCTACAGTTGCTAACCTCCATGATATGGCTATCTTTGCCTGTTAGCTTATCTTCCCTTCAGATATTACCCTAACGGTCTCTTTAAAGTTATTATTTATCTATGAAACCTGAGGATCTTCCTAATAGCTTTTCTGCTTACAGAGAAATAATTTCTAGATATGCAAGCAATCAATATTTTCAGTTTATTTCACCAACTGCTTTCCTAAATATCTATTTTTCGCATGTCTCTAAAATGAAGCAATGGACTGATTTCTTAACCTCTCATTTAATTGAATTCTTAATCAGGTGATCAAAGTTGTTTGGCAATTCTTTGTGCAGTGCATTTTGAATGACTGATCTTCTATAACATGATCATTACTTTCACAAACTGTACTGGTTATGCCATGATCTGGTAAGGAAACCTATGAAAAAAATATGTCTGGGTCCCATTGTTACTTGTAGTACTTTTCTTCCAATCAACATCTGGAAATTACATTATAAAATAACTCCTGGGAACATTTATTCTTGTAATAATATGACTTTACATATCCAAGACCGATACTTGCCATATGCTGGCTGGAAAGGTGAAAAGAGGTTTTTTGTAAGGATGACAAGTGACCACACAATATATGAAGGCAAAAAAAGGAAGAGAGGAAGAAAAGAGAAGGTAAGAGCAAAGCAAGGAAGATTTCAGAGCAGTTACTGAGAAAAACAGCCAGAGGAATCAGGGAGAAAGACAGTAAACAAACTGGTGATAAAACCCCCAAGCTTCAGGGCCAGTTTCAGGGCTAGAAGGGAGGGGGTTTCTCCTGCAATTCTCTGTAGTTCAAATACAGAAAGAATTGATATACAAGGGAAGATAAGATACCTCAGATGGCACAATACTTTGTCTAAGTATTCTATAAAGTCTTGGCCCATTTTAGAAACACATACTAGGGCATTGTCTTTAGGCAACCCTAAAAGTTAGGCTTACTCAACTCTTTAGTGCTGGCCCAGGAAGATGAGAGTCCTGTAGTTTGGAAGAATGCAGCTTTGCTTAAGTGGCTGCTACCAGATATCCCATCTGCTCTTGAGGAGACTTCAGATAATGTTTTCTAGAGGGTTTAGGCACTACTTGCTACAAGGAAAGCAAGGAGTTTTAGGCAGTGTGTGACTACTAAATACAGGGACACTTGCATCCTACCAGCCATATGGATATGTGGATCCAGACTGTGATGAGCTTTGGCTTTAGCCCATTACCTGGCTTAACTACAAGTATAAACATAATCTTAGAGTGGAAGGTAAGAAAATCAAATAAATGAAGATCTTATGTAGATAAATTAGAGGTTGTAGAAGTATGACAAAAGACAGAGCTCAACAGGCAGGGTGATGTAAGGGAAAATAAGCTGATTACTAAAGAAGAGAAATTTGCAGCTAGTAGACCGTGAAGAAAAGAAGGGTCAGGTAAAGTCCCACATCAAGAAGAGACAACGACCAAGACTGTAAGTGAGGGAACTGATCCAGAACTACAAATAAAAACGGTCATGTCAATGAAAAGGAGCAAAATGAGGCAAGGTGCAAAGCTAAATAAAAGCTAAGTAACAAAAAGTGAAGGGAAATGGTAAAGAAAAGAGAGCTCAAAGAGTCAAACTCATTGAAGAAGAAAGAAAGAAAAAGACAGCTGAAACTACAATAGGACCCTGAAATGTAAGAAAGCCATCATTAGTTATCAGTGTCTGAGAAGGCATAGAAAAAGAAATGAAAATGATGTCTGACCTACTATGAAAAATAGAGACACTATTAATTTTAAAAGAAAGGAATTATCTGGCTGTAGATAGCCAGTATACTAATGGTAGCATTCATCTTATATACTCATTTCTATGAGTAGTCTCCAAACACAGGTATTATTGTATCTATCTAGTACAATATTACCAGGCAACTAATTTAACCATATAATTTAGGGTGAATATTCTAAGACAATCTCAGATTCTCTAGAAGAAAAACTGAACTGCGTTTGCAATACTGTCATTTATATATCTGTCCCTAGAGACACCATTTAATCAGATTTGTCCCAAATATTAATTTCTATACATGAAAACACAGTTAAACGAAATATGCTTGAGATGGACATGGATGATTCCTCCTTCTCCATCAGAAGGTAAGGTACTTACTTCTAGTTTTAGGAAAGATTTTAAAAAGTCTACTCCAAATATTGGAATCTGAAAGTGAAATATACTACAATTGACTATTTCCATTTTTAAAAGTGAAAATTAGTGGTAGTTATAGCAAAAGTAGCAGCATAGTATTTTTCTTTACTTTTAAATTTTAAATAATGTAATTTTCTAATTCCAACACAGTCTAAGTAAAAGATATCTACATTAAAAGTATGTGGCTCAATTGTTAGTACAGAAGGATCCAAGTCCCACAAAGTCATGCAAAAACATGCATACTTGCTATGGAACTAGCCCATCTTTTCAACTGGATGGCGCCTCTTTAAATCAACACTGTGCACAGAGCACAGTTGGATGTTCAGTCACTGGAACTTCTCACTACAGGTGGGAAAGCAAGAATTTTTTACAACATTCTTTCATTATTTTTCTTAACCCTTTCTTCTCCTAAGCTGGATTGAAAGACCTACACCTATCCCTGTATGCGAATAAAACACATGACAAATTTAGAAATCTCAGTTGTGAGACTGACCCCCCCTCTCCCAAGCCTGATAGTTCAGACTGCACACTTGTGTTTCTGCTTCTGCGCTACCATCAGATAATAAGACGGGTGAAAGTGGGAATCTGAGTGTCACTGAACACTATGAAACGACTGGCCTTCACAGGTTTTCACTTCTTACTTCTAAAGCACAGAACACCCATTGCATGACATAGACCAAGCTCCAAGTCAAATTAAATTGTATATATATTTTAACCTTTGTCTTTGCCCAGAACTTCATGTCACCTACTCTGTACATGTGCCACTCTTGACCTGCAAAACACATGCATAACATGTATATTGCTATGACTCTTATCGTGGTAGTCCAAGAGCTACCAGGTACTTAAAAAATAATTAATTTAAAATAAGAGATAATATATGTTTCAGAGTATCCACGGCAGACTTGTGTGCAGGATTCAGGTGCAAAACTTTGCTCCGGGTCTTGTCATAGATGTGTATTTTATCTGCCTATTCTGTGGTGCAGCAGAATGAGAATTCTTCATGTGGCTGTAACAGCCCCAAGGAGCTACAAACACAGCCACGGTCAGAATGAGGTCAGGTTATTCCACATCCCTTTTCTCTGGTACAGCAGCAGCAGGAAAAACATATGGCACAACAGACATTAAGTCATATTGCTCGTTCTAAACTTAGTCTTCTATTTCTGCCACATGTGGAAAGTTCCACGTGTAATAAATGTCAAGAGCCCTTGTTTCGCCCCTAATTTCTGAAAATTCTTTCACTTGTTCAGGAAGCTGAAGCAGGAGGGACAAAGACTAAAGCCTGTGCACTCTGACACAAAAACACTCAAAGACTTGTATTTTTCTTCAGGCTGCAAAGAAATGAATTTACTCACTACAGCATCCCAGAGAAGAGAATATAATCAGATGTGAAATGCCCCCAGTTTTTTATTGATACCATTGATCACATACCCATAATAAGCTAAGATGACCGCAATTGGGCTCCTTTTCTCATTGCACATTATGAACTAACCCTGAAGTCATCCTGAAGATCACACGTGGTGCCAACAGAGACAGGAAGCGTTCAAAGACAGGCTGAGGTGCAGTGGGTATTTCTACATTGTCCCCAGCACAGCCCTAGGGAGCACAGCCGGTGGGGCAGCGCGGCACCAGGCACGGCCAGGTAACCTCACCACAGGCCATGGACTTCTGCTCACAAGCTATACGGATGGGAAGCAGGCAGCTGGTGGATTTTTCCGTATGCAGAGATCCTTCGGACATATATGAAGAGACGCAACTTGGAAGTACATTAAAGCAGACGCTTATACGGATTGGTAAGGGAGAGGGTGCGAGAACCTTCTCCAGCATTCCAGTACTGAATTAGAGGGCATGTTTCAGCTTGGACTAAATACTGCTTATAGAGAGCTACGATCACAAGCCCATTTATCATTATACTGGCAAGTGCTCCCTCTGCATTCAAAAGGAATGGGGGAGTTTCACCAGAAAATGTGCTGCGCCTTCTGCAGTGTCCTCTGGGACAGCACGGCCCTTTACTCTTACTCAGAAAAATGCCTTAAAACCCTTTCGTATTATATACGCTTCACTGGGAGTGTCACATAGTCATTCAAGAGGAAAGGAAAAAAAGAGGATAATTAAAAGTACATTCATATATCACTTTTAAAAATGTTTATATGTATGCATACATCTTCAGAGTATTTTTATCAGAAATATAATTAATAAAATCAAGCCCTACTGATGTAACTCATCCTAAAGTGAAATCGCCACCGACTTCAACAGGATATTTGCCTGAATGAGGCCACAGGAGTTAGATTCAATACAATTAAAGCTTTAAAATATTCCCTCACCAAAATAAAACTGAAAAAGCTGCTACCGCTGCCATAACACTGTATTATTCCAAGTGTGTGCTACCGGACTGTTATTATGCCTGTGTACATAGTTGCAAGGGAAACATTGCTCTATGTTCTCTTCTACCAAAGCAGATCTCTGCAGGTAATTTTAATGGGGCTGTTAATAACCTGGCAACCGTCCCAGCCAGATGTAGCACATTTAAACATTGTCCTTACAGCTTTGTCAGAACTGTTGACATTGCATGTCAGTAATGGAAAATTGCCACTGCACCAAACAACCATCTTCATTATATGGAATCACATTGTTAATCTACAGCCAAATGCAACTTGAGGCGGAAAGAGAGTTTAGATTGCACCCATCTGTACACTATCACTCCAGGTGGCAGGTCGTTCTTCAGGATTAGAGATTGAATCAGTCTTTCCATCATCAATAAGCCCTCCTCCACAACGAGTGCCTGTCAATCCAATATTTTACTTTCAGCACCGTGAGGACCGCACAGCATGGTAATGAAATTTCTCTGTAAGTAGACCACGGGGATCTATACCAGAGAGATACATCTCTTTAAAAAGCTCAGGGAAATCAGACAGCGTGCTGCACAATCTGGACAGTAACTCGGTTTCCAGCACCACCCTAACTATTTTATCTGTTTAGGGACAAGATCTACCAGATAAAACAGCATTTTAATGCTGGGTTATTTCATTTTTTGTAGTAATTAGAATTGGGTGATCATTTTCCATTTGGAAAGGTTTGACAGCCTCAGAAAAGATACCCATTTCTGAAACAAAACAAGCTTGTTGGTATAAAGCTTCTATATTTAACATTTCTCACCTCATATCACAAATATGACCTTGGCTAAAAGAAATATTTAAAATTGCCCATGATTGAAACTTACTGGATATTATTTATTATTATCTTTCAAGATGCCTCTTTCAGCAGCAACTGGAATTTCTTCAAAGCCCACTTGTTACCTGCAGTAGGCGTTTTGCCACATTGAGAAGTCTTCTGCCTCCTTGAATTACCAGTCTTGCCCTTAGGTATTTATAATACCTGCTCTATCCGTGTTACCTAGTCACTGTCACCAAGACTTTCCTGAATCAGTTAGAATGACTATGTCAATACTTTAGGCATTTTGACTTTCTGATGATAGGTTTATTGTAAAAATATAAACAATAAAAATATATACAGGCATACTAGCTGCAACTCACGTAACTCAATTATTACAAATGAAACTACTTTTGTAACAAAAATACCATGAGTGGAAAATTCTCATATTGTAACAGGAATCTAGCTTTTAAAAAATATATTATATGTATTGCATTCATTCCCACTCAGTTATATTATAGATATTAAGTTTAGCTCCCCCCTCCTTTTTTTCCTTTTTTTTTTTTTTTAAGCGTTCGTGTTTTCACTGAAAATAGATAGTTACAGCACATTCTCCCAAAGCACATGGAAATAAGAATAAATGCATTGTTAATTTTGGTAGGTTATATATTTGTTAAACGCCTAACAAGCTCAAGCTAAGAATTATGATCATTTAGCAGAAACGACTATGTAACATTGTCACAGAAACTGCTGAAAATAGGAAAACAAATGAAACACAAGACATTTCAGCTATGGAGGAACAGAAACAAAAGACAGACTCTAAAAACAGAATTCCTGGAGCAGTAGAACTGGTAGAAATACAACCTAAAATATGCCTTTTACCTCAGTACATAATTTGATTTTATCAGATCTGCAAACACAGGAAAGGTATTTGTTTACAAATATATTTCCTTCGGAAACAGATAATTTGATTCTTATCAATCTATTACTGTTGTATTACCCAGGAAAACAAAAGAACCAATGTCAGTGGTCAGCGGAGTAGTTTTTCTGACAGATCTCCTTTTAACCATACTGACAGTGGGTCTGATTGATGACACTATTTCCTTTCTGACTACATGGAGTAGTCCAGAACCTATGGAGGAGGCTCTGCCCATAGGACTATGGAGGAGTAAGTGAAATTCCTGCTTGGGCGAGACTGTAGCTCATGGAATTACCAGTAAATGCCCCACCAGTGGCACCGGATAAGCCCACTTTGCACTCAGAGGAACAGAATGATTCATTTCTTCATTCTGTGATCATTTTATCAGAAACATGAGACTCGGTAAATTATCAGTATGGACTTGAATTTTATCTGAAGGATAAAGTCCAAAATACGGAACTTTTCTCCCATATTCCTCAGTCATTTTATCATTTATAAAATAATAAGGCCACATCCTTTGGTATATCCTCTTATTTTTTCTTGGAGGTAAACTGAACTTATGCCATGAAAGGAAACATGACATGAAAAGAAACAACTCTAACTCAGAAAAAGAAAAGTTTTTGTCACTAGAACTCAGAAACTCCTCTATCTATTGTCAACCCCAAAACAGGCCTTTTTGATGACCTTGGCCTTGCTTGATAACATTTATAAAAAGAAAAAGGCTACATCTACACTGTGAAAAACATTCTCTGGCTTCAGACCACCTGGTACAGCAAGCTTCCATCTATATTTCCTTGGGGTTCAACTCCATCAGTGAAAGATTAACTATGTCCAAAGCGTACCGCAGCCCACACCGTGCTGTGCTTGGCCTTAATCCCTCTGGCCCTATTTGCTGCTTCAACATACACCCTGAAAAAAGGGGGTTGTTTTTGCTGCTCAAAACACATAAAATAATGACCTTAATGCAACTTGCCAGAAAGGTTTTTATTAACATGATGCCAAGAGTCTTTATTGTGTGCCATGGGTATAGTAGGTGACTTACGAAGATATTTTAGGGTGCGAGGTTTACCAAGACAGTGTGGAAAGGCCATACAAATAAAGATCCCAAGGTCTTACACACATTTGAAAACAAGATGTCCGTGGAGTGAGCTACGCACAAAACCACATCCAAGTTTTATTTTAAATGGAACTGGCTGGTGTACTCCAAAAGAAAGCCTGCAAATAAACTACCAGGTATGTACCTAGAAGATCAGAAAAGAGAGAGCTGATTTGACTAAGAGTGTAGGTAATACTCTGATGCTTCTTGGCTTTACATTGCAAGTGGCGGTGGGAAGAGTTGGGATCCCGGATGGAAAGGTGTCCCTCCTTCGAGGTGTAAGTAAGAAGCCCGCAATCAGCAAGGATTCCCCTTTTATCCCTTCCAGAACATTTTCAACCCCTAGTGTCTCCTGGCATGACCTTCTTACACGCTCACACACATAAATGTAGAAACAGCCGGAAAAATGTAAGGCACCACTTTTCCTCAGCTGCTTGTTACCACTGGCCCAAGAGCCAAACGGGATTTGTGACAGCACGGCTGCTACTTCACTGCCACAGCCGTTGGCTGAGTGGGGAGCGTGCTGAGGCTGGGGTGGACTGTTTGCAGAGCAGTAATAGCAAGGAAGGGATGCAGACAGTGCTCAGTGGTCACCGCTATCCTTTCGCTGAACATCTCCATTTGACTTGTCTCCCCCTTCCCAGTGATAATTTCACAGCGATAGCCAAAGGTTAGTGCTGCAGCGCCAACATTCCTCGTTACCTCTTTTTGGTGGTCTGTGAAAAGGCAGTATTACGGAACATCCCACCACTGTGTGGTAAAATAGAACTGGTCAATGTTCGAAGCACCTTTTAATGTCTTTGGATGGAAGTTAATTTTAACACCATTCTTTGTGCAAATGGACCTTCCAGTGCAGACAAAGAAAGAGCAGAAGGAATGAAACTTGAAGGATATGAAATTGAAATAAACAGGCCATGTGTCATACCCCAAGGGCTGTTGGCTCAGTGCTACAAGCATCTTCCAAGAAGATTAAACGCCAAGCATTAAATCTGGCCTCCCACTCTGCCACCCTCAAACTCGGTGTGAATTTTGTTACTGAGTTCCAGAGGGGGGAAATTTACTACCAAACTTTCTGAATCACCTCTGTATTCCTTGTATTTTCAGGTTGCCTGGGAACCTGTTGAACTCCTGGCATCAATTAGATAAAGTTTAAAGCTACTCTAATCCATATTCTGGCTGCGAGCGTCCCTTACGAGCCATCCACCTGTCCAGAAGAGCCAGATAATTGACCCTTCTGGGCCTGCCTGTAACCCCAGAACATGTCCAAAGTGGAGAGTGTTTCCAAAGGCTGTTTTACCCTTTTATGACCTCTTTTTATCGCCAAAGTGATGTAATTTGGATGAGTCCAATGGACTCTTCCATGTGCATAATAAACTGCTGAATGCAGAAATGCACCACACCGCGGTCTGTGAGAGATTTACCAGTCACCCAGGCCTGATGAATGACTCCCCTCATTAAGCGGTATTACAGTGAAATTTTCTAGCTATACAACTAAAACCAGACTTTACAACGTATGATGCCTGGTTACAGTAATTTAGTGAACATACCTGTTTAAGAGAAAGACAGAGGAAAGATGAGTGATTTGTATAGAAAGCGGCAACATCTGAGAAAAGGATTTTAAAAGGATGATTGCAGCCATGATATGTGTAGAGGTGGGAAGAGGTATAATGAAAGAAATTGACTTCCATGGCCAGTTATAATATATTTCATATAATGGAGAAAAAGCTGAGTCAATGAACAATTTTGTATCACTGTTATTGTGAAATGATTACAGTTCCCTTTATCACAGCTGTACAATATGCTGACTGAACAGGAAAACATGCAGTACACAGAGTGTAGCGATTTCTACCACTGTGTAAGTAAATGTCAGACTTGTTCCACGTATTCAGTGATTTTCTTAATGAAAACGTCAGCATAACGCTGGCATTTTCCTCCTTTCATTTAATTCTTGCGCTCCCCTTTCATCCGCTAGCTGACCTTTACATGCACTTGGTAGCTTGCCCAAGGTGCTGTCACACCTTCATTGCTCCTCTCTAATGATGGTCTTTCACTGCCAGATTCAAACAGGATATTTGGTACAGAATTGCAGGGCCCTGTTCCTGCTACAGTACAGTGATGAAAATTTGAACACCTCACTACTTTATGTGACTTTTCACTTCTTCTCTGAAAAGAATAATCAACACTTGTTTACCAGAATTAACCTGTTCAAATATTATCCTGTTATAGTATTCTGGGACTCAAGAGAAGGAGTCACTAAAGAGCTATTGCACCAGCACCATAGAAACACTGAGAAACAGTAACTGTTGAATGAGTCAGACAGTTAATGGAGACTGTTTTCTTGGTACAAAAGGAAAGGGATGACACACAATTAGAATGAGGGGAGCTTTACATGAGACAATAAAAAATGCAAGATGTAACTTGCACTTTATAAAATAGGAACAATTATATAAAATCGGGCCACGTTTATAGTACCACATTGCAAAGAAAAGACTATAGTACCACGTTGTAAAGAACAATACTGTTCACCCAAGTAGTTATACTGAAAGAACATCACTTCATCTGAATATGTATTATTTCTAGAATAAATACATATAAACTGTGGTCCAAGAAGCTGAAACAGAAAGAAAGATTAAAACCCTTTTAAAACACAAATCCTGATGGCGCACATTTCTTACTGCTGATCTGAGGAGACTTATCTCTATTGTACTGTGTTTAACAGCCCCTTGCATATGTGAGCCGACCACTGACCCCACAGCAGAGTCAGCAGGCAAGGGCAAGGTGTACATTAAATTCTGGAGTGACTTGAAGAGCGAAGCAGTAAAAGCTGAAGAGAATACCCAGTAGCAGATGGTTCAAAAGGAGACTAAGTCCAAAGCTTCCTCCCTAAGAAATGCCGTTTTGAGGGTTTTCTCTCTCTTTCCAGGGTCTCTACACTCTCAAAGACTAACTTTCTGCCACAGATGCTCCCGTTCCTGCCTTCTGAGCCTCTGGGAATGAACAGAACAGATGCAATTTCCTTTTCTACATCATCCTCCCATTGCTTTATGATATTTTTTTACTTTGCCTGTGGTTAAGAAAGGAATAGGCTAACTGCAAGAACAAATAGCTCCTAGCTAGTGGATTTCACAAGTTTCAACAAAAGCCAGACCCACCTGGGCTGCAGAAGTTCAGTTAACTTTGCAGCTGTTGTGCTATGTCAATACATTGATTTATCCCTAACAAACATCATTTATTGCATACAGAAACACAAGGAATCCCTGTTTTAGGCATAAAGCAGTTAAACTATAACTGCTAGCAACAGCTAACTCTAAAAGAAAGGTGACCTATTTGGGGAAATGAATGATCAGTTATTTAAATCCTTTTCTACATAGCATAACAAAACATAGCTCATAAAAACAACTAGGTTACGAATTTGACAGGTTTTCTGCTATGCCACAAGTCTCCTCCTGCTAGTCAGGTCTCTACCTGTAATACCTTAAATCACTTTTTCTCATGAAAATGTGGATCAAAAGAAGTTGAAATTAGGCATACAGCAAGGTGTTGAACATAATAAGTAGGCTAAAGTAATTAAAGCTTTAGCTAAATATTGTTCACTTTTATCAGTTCACTGCATGCTGAGAAAAATAACTTGCAAAAGAAGGAAAAGTCTTTCACATGCCATAGGAGAATGCTCATTGCCTGAAAAATGAGAAAGCCAACAGATCAGAAGTTGGCAAATGATTGCAGCGGGCTCCTCTCTGCCATGAGTGTAGGCACTCGGGCACCTCAGCAGAGGATCAGCATCTCTGAAGTCTGCAACACCGACAACTTCTTTAACCAACTTTAGACACTTGTGATTGAGATTTTTGGCCATGTGCTCTATACAAAAGCATAATTGAATGACAAAGTTCTGCTGTAATAAATGACTCCTTGTAATAGTGAGTGCTAGAGAGCAGATTGCTTATTTCTAGGAGTGAAACATATAGTGCTCTTTCAAGGATAATCTGATAATAGATCGCAAGGATTTTCAATGCCACAAAAGACTAAGCAGAGCCTTGGGATTTCTCTGAGAAGAGGGACATAACTAACCTAACATAATCTACTGATGAAGAATTAGAGATTCTCTGCAAGCTGATTTACTCAGTTATACAGCCTTCTCTTGTCTCACCCCATCTTAACGAACTGCAGCATTTTCCATAATGGGCCATAAAGCCTGTGTTTTTCCTTCCAGCAAAAGCCAAGAGGTTTTACTTTGTAGGAAAGAAATCTGCACAAGCACTCTCAGACTACAAAAAATCAAACCACGTCTTTCAACTAAACAAAATCAGTGCACTAATATAAATTTCCTCATGTTCTTCACAGGAAAACATTCCTTATCAAACTCTGCAATAATGAGCTTATATCCTAGAAAATATGATCTTGTTCTAACACACCTTGCCAAATCATCCGTTTTACATTAACTGCTATTTTATTAGGTAGTGCTTGTTTGTTTGGAGGGGCAGGCTCAGCTGTTGTGGTAGCAAGTTCCACAGAGTAGAAACTTTTTAGATGAAATATTGCCTCTTTTTATGTTGGCAAAATTCAGTTAATGGTGGATAGATTTGGGTCAATGATACTAGTTATACCAGAGACGTCGATCTTTCTCTCTGGAGTGGTTAGCAGTGTACCAGAAACATAGTCCACATCTTTCTTGTTTTCTTACACATATTAGCAAGCAACATAACACTTGGCTAAATAACATATAAGGGAAGGCAAACGGTGCAAGTCCCAGAATCACTGGAAATAAAGAATTTGAGCCAGTATTCCAGATGCTGCAGAACAGGAAAATGTATGAACAATTGATAGATATATAATTTTAAATAAGCAAACACATAAGGAGAACAAAACCCTACCAGATACAGAGAAAAGCTGAATTATTTTCATAAGTGCTACATCCACAGAAAGTTCTCAAAAGAAAAAGGCAGAAGAAGTTGAACCCACATTCTTTTTTTACCTCTCCCTGCGGAGTCTGGGAACATCATTCCATAATGAGCAATGGAAAAGCAGAAAGCCCAAATTATTATAAAACAATTAGTATCACCATAAAGGCCTGGATGGCCTTTTTTGGTCTCAGAACATGTGCTGATATTAGATTAAATGTATATCCTATTTTGTTCAAGACAAGCAAGTTTGCTTCATACTTTTATCATTCTTTTTTTTTTTCATTTGCACATTTATCAGAAAGAGTCTATAACCTTAGATTGATGGATGAGCTTTTTAAAACTACATACCTGGCATTGTCACCCATGTAAAGCGAAAGTGACGTAGAGTTCTTCATCATCGAGCTGAGTATTATCAAACTTTTGTACAGGCAGAGGGAAAGTTTTTAGTGTGATGTTACCCAGGAGGCTACTGTAATAGTCACTCTCTCCCTTGCACTGAAAAGTACTTAACTACTGGGATTTTATTTTTAATTCAAACTTGCTTCTTCGCGTCTGTTTGTTATCCCGTGACACAGTTAATCAAGACTAGCTGTATGTGTTTTGCTATGAGAAAATGGAAAAAATAATTTTATCTTTTTTTGTTCTTTTTCATCCAGTTCAAGCTACAAATAGTTCCGTTTTACATTCCCCCCTGCTCGTCTTCTTTTCCCTGATCCTGTAAAACTTTACATGATTTTTTAGACTAAGAGACATTCAAAGAGTTTTAATGACTGAGAAATTGTTGAAATAGCTGTTTCTACTGCAACACATTAATGAAGTTTGCCTAACTATGATTTTTTTTTCACTACACTAATTGTTAATCTGACTAACAGCTTGCTTGTTAATTTAAACAGCTCATTCTGTTTTGTAACGCTTAGAGCCCCAAATTCTCTTTTAAGATGTTCTTCTAGAATTACCTACCAGCGATCCTGTAAAGTTTCAAACATAAAGCTCATTACCATTTAAAGTAGATAACCTTAGGTAGTTAGAAGAAGTGATTTATAACATAAGTCAAGCAATTTTAGCAAAGATTAAGGAAAGAGAATTTTTGAAGTACTATAATTTTCATGAAAATTCCCCATGTTTGAAGGAGATATTGTACATGACTGAGATCTACTCTTCATACAATCTTCTCCACTTGCTTAAGAGGTTGCACTTTATTCATTTATGATAATAGGCCACTTTATCTAAAGAGCTTTATTATTCTGAGTGAATAATTTTGAAGGAGAGCATTTCCAATGACCTAGCAAACCATGAGTTCAGGATTTGAGAACTAGAGAGGAAAAATTATTTGAAAATATTTCTTAACCAAAAGAAAAATCTGAAGTACTACTTTTAGAACTTTCTTGATTACTAAGTTCTCAGCTTCATGGATAACTCTAAGCCCAAACACACTGACTGACAACTCATGTGCTTAATGTTAAAGTGGCACTGAAGACCTTTAAACCAGGATCTAAATATTTCATACAGATATGATCAGAAGCATGAATTCATCTTGGAGAGGGAATCACATTACATTTACATACCTCCTTGTCTTTGAGCATGTGGTCTGAAGTTCAGAGCCTCTAAAAATACCACATTGATTTCAAAGGGCACTGGATCTGGCATTAAGAACTCTAGCTGCAATAATATGCTATTTGAAAATATTTAATTGATCTCTGAAAACTCCATGGGATACCAACGCAATTTTTAGTCCAATTTGACTAAATTCAATGGCAAAACTGCGTAACAGTCATGGAACACGCCCTAAAAGAACTGAAACTAGAAGACTTGATGGCATAACCCTTACTACGAGAAAACTAAGCACCACGGTGTACCCACATTGCCTCTGCAGAGACAATGCTTTCATTCCAGTCCTGTGACTTATCCTGAACACAGTCAATGCATTTGCTGCCTTGGAAGCAAATAATGGCAATAAGCAACACTGGCACACTACTGCAAGTTTTCAAAGCTAATTGAATCAGCATATAAAAATGTTTTCCCTGTGTAATAAATCTCATTATAATCAACCTCTCTATGGCAGACACTTCCCTACGATATGCAAATTTCAATTATTTATTTAGGATATATTTAGCATTTCCATGTGACTCCATTTTCTATTTAAAATTTTGAGAGTTGCGTTAAATGCCCAGCTCTCCTTTGGAAGCTGTTATTAGCAACAATGTATACCAACATAATTATGGAGCTTTTCAAATATTTGGACTACAAATACAATTTAGAAAAGGTGAAGAAAGGGTTTCACTCAAACTTGTGTTGACTTTTTTACAACATGGAACATGGAAAGAGATCAAGGTTTTTACAGATATTTAACCTATTTTTCCCCAACATGAGAGATAAACTTCGTGACGTAATCATCATATAATTCCATATTAAAATTTATTTCAGTCTCAATGAACTCATGCTGGATTTCCAAGTATAAAAAAAAAATATAGCAACATTTATTGAGGGAGAAATACAGACCACTGACAAAATTATACTAGTGACCCACCGATGCTATTAATCTCTCTCTCAACTAGTCTTGTTAAACATTCTGGAGAATAGCTAGATGTGATTTCACATTTTTGAAATTGCAATTTGAAATTGATTTTTGAAATCCTACCACACACACAAAAATGACCTTATTCAAGGGAAAAAAAAGAGTCCTTTGCTTGAAAAAGTACTGAAATAATGACCTGAGTAGGGAAAATCCAAACAAATAGTGTCTCTTGAAATTCATAAGTCTCATAGCCTAAACAAACCCCGTCATTCTGCTCTGCTGGGGGAAGGAGAAGGAGAAACACCAGAAAACAGATATTATTTAGTGGAGCCCTTTCACAGTGTACTGAGTTTCTTATTGTTTCTTGTAAGACATGAAGAACATGGCAAAAA
>VXAK01001047.1:0-24418 GCA_013399435.1 Arenaria interpres
CCCCAACCTGCCTTCCCTTGACCTCTGGAATATGTAATCTCTTTCACTAGTTAGTTTTTTAACATTATTTAAAGACATACTTTGGAAGTAAATTGAAATTATTTATCAGACATTCCAGCAAGAATGAAGGCAAAAGTCCTTAAGACTAATTGCTGATATTTGTGAGCCTAAGCCAACCTAAATTGTATGAACTGGCATCTAATTTTAAAAACTTTTGGTTATTCAAATATTTTTGGTGATATTACTCAACACATCAGGAAAAATGAGGAGGTCAAGGTGGAAAATCCAGTTTGGGTGACTGAATTACCTTCTCGTAGTTTTCTACCAAGATTCAACATAATTTTCAGGTCTTTGACTTTAATCTGAACATATTCACAAAACTGAGCTAAGAGTGTAATACTGGTGATTATGCTCAGCCCAAAAGTTGTTGGATGTTTTTTGGGTGTGAAACATCAAATATGGAATCCATTCTGTATGTTAGATCATGGACTTGTTCTCGGTTTTGAAGTACAGGCCCTTCTGGAGTAAATATCTTAACATCTTTTGCTAATTGCTGTAATATACTTTAATTAAGAGCAAAGTAAGACTCCCAGCCCTGTCCCCCCACCCCAGCTCAATAACTGCCTAAATAGTTAAAGTGCTAATTATTACTTTAAGCTAGTGAATGGTTTTAAGTAGCTAAATAATTATTAAGTATACTTAAATGCTACTATATAAATAACTGGTAGATCGGGAAGAGGTTTTGTGGTAGCTGCTAAGACTAGAAATGTTTTTGCTCTTTTTCAGAACATCTTGTGCGTTATGGTCATTGTTTGACCTTTAAATAAAACAGTCCAAATTTAGATTATTCATTTATTAATTTTTTTTATTGTTCCCTTTTAGCTTTTGTTTTCTTGTAGGAAATGTTAAAAGAATTATTTTAATTTTTGCTGCGGGATCATTCCACCTAAATGTGAGGAGGAACTTCTTTACTGTGAGAGTGGTGGAGCACTGGAACAGGCTGCCCAGAGAGGTGGTGGAGGCTCCTTCTCTGGAGACATTCAAAACCTGCCTGGACAAGTTCCTGTGCAACCTACTCTGGGTAGACCCGCTCTGGTGAGGGGGTTGGACTAGATGATCTCCAGAGGTCCCTTCCAACCCCATATGATTCTATGATTCTATGATTCTATCCTCTTTTGATGTCAAGACACTGTGATTTGAGACCAGCTTAAGCCCCCTTTTCTTTTCAATAGTATCTTGCTTTTTTTTTAATTCTGTTTGGTTTTGGTGTCAATGTACTGTTGCTATGCTGCTCAAGAGAAGAGACTCTGGTTCACCCTACAGGCACCAAAAAATAATATCAAAAGGGAGTACCGAAATTACGGAGAAAAATATAGCTTCCTATTTAGAAATAAATAAATAAAAAAAAATGGGTAGGCTGAGGGACCCCTTCAGTTTAAAGAAACTAATTGTTAATGTTCAGTGTGAAGTCCTCAAGCTGTTGTCAGAAAGTTACTATTTATATGGAGTGTATGACTGAAAGCTTAGTATTCATGTTAGTTAATAAATTCCCATTGCAGAACATGTAAACCTATTAATCTAGCTTTTTGAGGAGTTAGAGTACAGACTTCTGCAAGGCAGTTCTTTATTCTTAACTAAGTGTTTTTCTAGAGAATGTGGACTATGTTGTTTATATTCACCTATGAACAAGTTAATGCTGTTGATAATACCTGGATTTAATTATTAAATATGACAACTGTATCCACGTGGGGATTTTGTGTAACCTTGGTTGACACTGGCTTTAGTTGTAGAGCTGTATAACTTGTTTATCCTTCAAGTACTCTGTTGTGCTCTAGAGATTAGATGTTCATTAAGATTTGCTTATTATGCTTAAAAATGAATTGATTTGTTATTTGTTGGTTTCTAGATAGTTTGAAAGATATATTAATGCTGCTTGCAGTAAGTAAATGTTCTGGTTTGTTCAACTTCTTGTCAGAAACTATTTTGACAGATTTTGTCAAGTTTAATGTTCCCTTGTGCAACTGGGAACTCACCTGTAACGTGATTGTTACATATATATTTAACTTCATATGCCAGATCAGGTTCCTTTGCAGAGATATTTTTCTGAGAAAAACTGTACATGCATGCAAATATAATCTGGGTTTCAGAGAGAAGAGGTACCCTCCTTTTTCTTGGACATTCAATACTCAATCTATAAACTGCTCATTGTACAATAGCAATGCACTTAGTGCATTCCCATTGCAAACTGTCTGCTTTCTTTAGTTGGTATGGTATCTACTTCCACAGGGCTAAAAAGTGTAGTTTAATTAAGGTGGAATATAGTTTTTTTTAGGGAGGTAGATATGTAAAATATGAACGTTCCCATATTAGTGCAAACCAAATGTTTTTTCTTTTAAATTTGCCTCAATTATGTTTGTCTTTTTCTCTTAATTGCTATTTTCAGATTTTGTTGGGGAGGAGCGGGAAATTTCCTGAAGCAAATTTCTGCTTTATGAAACCACATTTTGTGTACTAGAGTAAATCTCAGTATTTATATAGTTATTAAATTTGAACTGTTCTAATTGTAACTTCTATTGTTCATCTCTGTTTTCTTACTTACAGCTTATTTTAAACCTCAGTCTCTTGCTATGAGGAGATTATATATTCTTGTAAGAATAGGTTGATCAAAAATATAACTATTGCTATTACTGTTGCTATTTGTTCTGAATATTTTGCCACCTTAGATCAAAGTAAATGAGGTAAAAGGTCTTCAGAGTACATGACACGCTATTTATTGATTAGTGATTATGTCATATCAATGTAATATGATTTTGTAAATTTTATGTAAGCAGCCCTTTTGTAGTCAACAAGGTTACTCTCATAACAAAAACTTAATGAAGGTCAAGAGTTATGGTTGGTACTGTCATTTTCTAATAGAAATAGCAATGGCCAGTTAAATGTCTCTGGCTCTACGCTACTTCAGATTTCTCATTTTTCAATGTATATTTCTTTCTCTGTATACGTTATTCTTTAATTTCACATATATTGTGTGAAATCAGTTCAGTGTCTCATGTTGTGTTCTTGCATCACATCTTTTTGTTCTGTATCCAAATACTTTTTAAAAACTATTTATGCATGCCGTTTTGACTTTCTGCTTCATCCTGTCTTCACCATAGCAACCAGATTCTTGGATCTTTTTTCAGCCTGTATAATGTCTCATATTACTTTGACCTTTGTATATTTAAAAAAGATTCCAAACTTTACTCATCTTACATTCTTACTAGAAACAGATCTCGGCATCATATTGGATAATGTACTAATTTGTGCTTCTCTGGAAACCTTGCAACCTCTGCGTTTTTTATTTATACGTACGGGTGCTATGGTTTAAGAGACTATGAAGTTAAGAATCCTTTTCCTCTCTATTTGTGTAGAACCATGATTTTCAGACTTGTTTCAAGTGTTTGGTTAAAAATCTGATGTGTAGTATGCATTGAAAGTAATGGCTGCACAGCTTTAGGTATGGATTTTTTTCCCCAACTCTCTGCAACACTAACACTTTTTTAAAATGTATTTTCTATTACAGTTAACTTGTGGTTTCAAATATACCTGTAAAGAACTACAGAAATACTACCTTCGTATTTTCTAACAAAACAATGTCATCCTAAAGCAAAGTGTCAGAAAAGGCTTTTATTGTGGTAGTTCTCAGAATAAATTTATAAGGCAATGTTTTGTAGACCTCTCTAACACACAAAAAAAGGATATTTTTTTTTTTTCTACTAACCGTCAGCTAAGGTCATCATTTAGAAATAATTATGCTTCTATATAAGTATAGTATTTTGGTGTTTACATTTACGCTAATAGCTTTGAATATCCATTGACAAAGCATAAATTATGTCTGTGAGTGCCATGTGTAGTCAGCCTAGATCTTAGATCTAGTGTTGATTTAAAGTTAACTGGACAAAAAAAAAGGCATATTTTAATCATTGAACAGCCATGTTTTTATTTGTTTATTATTTGTAGCTTATGTGCTTGCATCTGTTTTCAGAAGTAGATGCAGGAAGGCAACTCTGTGGATCATTTTTATGGTGAAATAGCTTTAGGTAGTAGAATTGCCATGTGAAGTCTCATCGTATTCTAGATCTCATTCGAACTGAAAAAGTGGCTTAACAGTAAGGCAAATTATGTATCTAAAGTGCGTGTCCCAGCCACTTACTAATGAATGGATTATGTTGGTACTGATGATCAACAACAAAAAGATTGACGTTATAGAGCTAGAATAAGCTCATGGATTTCTAGTCTCAATGTCCTATTATTGCAAGTGGATAGTGTAGAAAAACAGCCCTTCTCTGTGTTTGGTTTGAGATGGTACTGAACATAGTTCATTTTGGAAATTGCAGTGACACAAACTCTCCAATATTTGGGGACCTAACTTGAAACACAAGTCTGTCTCTCTGACTTACAACCTATGTGTGACTATTTCAAATACTTGGAACTTTATGGAAGAAATACAGCTAAAAGAACTGGAAAGCTTTGGAAGTAGAATTTTACATTTCTTCAGTGTCTAATACAGTACAGTCCTGGTTATCTGCTATGTTACTGTGAACTGTTTCATAGTAGTCATAAAAAATTGAAGGCTCTACTTTGAAGTGGGAAACTGCTGCATGGTCTCCCTCCTTCCTGTTGTAGGGCAGTGTAAACACAGCCACATTTCTGATTAGGTTGACTGGGCAAAAGACATTTTGGATCCAACTGCTGAATTAAATTTGAAAAGGCAGCAGCTCCCTATTTTCTTTCTGCAAAACAAAGGCTTAATTTTTTAAGTGATAAAATTGTGGTGGGTATATATTTTTGCATCTCTGGACAAATTCCAATTCCAATGGAGCCCTCGCAGAGAATATAATTATAGCAGGTAGATGGAATTGCATCTAACTTCTCTTTTCCATAAAACACTGTTAGCTTTGACCTGTTCAGAGCCCCATTTTCCAAAGTAAATATGGTAAGTGCAAGAAACTCTTGAACTTACTCTTCCCAGAGAAAGCATGGGAAGTGCGAGAACTATTGATAAGTAACGGTCAAGTACGCAATAAAATGTTTGTAAAGGGTAAAGGTGAGAAAAAAAGCCCCGAAGAAAAACACCACCACCAGCTAAGAGGAAGATTTCTTAACACGTCTGTCTTCTTACCTTAAATTGGTCAGGTTAAACCAAACCAAAACACTTTCAACCCATCCATCATGAATGTATCAAGTTCTGGATTGTAAGGTGCCAGAAAGCTTCGTTTACAGATGCATCAGGCAGTGTTACAAGGGAAATTGGTGGGCTTTAGGATGAATAAGCATTGATTGCCACATGGAGAGATCTTTATGATAATGATGTGGTTGTCAGTTGCTTAAAGTGCATTTATGCTTTTATCAGCTACTCTGTTGCTGATATCTCTAAGCGCATATTGCTTTTGAAAGAGCGATATTTATGCAGTTGAAACTCCAGGCTGCTATTCCAGGTAGATAGTGGTGCGTGAGTAGAACTTCTCATTGCCCACAGTATGAAGGCCTATATAAACAACTGTTTGAGAGAGAGGAACTACTTGTCAGTAATTGGGCTTCACTGGGACATGTTATCTGTGTGTATGTATGTAACCTTTCTACTCCTGAATTTGCGAGGATGTAAGTAAAGATCATGCACCGCATTTGTATGGTGACATGCCCTGCTTTGGGGAAGGATAGGTAGCAAGGAACTTGGTGATGTACTATGTACCTTGAGGAATGGCAGTGGCAAAAATACAGTGGTTTACTTGTGCTCTTATGCTGGAAACAGCAACTGCAGATGTATGTCTGGATAACAGGTCTCAAAGATTTTCAGTTACTGACAAATAACATTTTTTCTTTAAGTAATACTGGCATTGCAGTACCGATGTGCTTTTTTTACTCCGTGCTGCCTTTGGAAGGTGGTTACTATTAATGGATAAACAACTTGTTTTAAATTGTACCTGAAATCTTTCCTGCCTTCTGAAGGACTCTTACTACTGGTTGGTTGATGTGGAAAGGAAAAGTATGTCTTGTGCTCTTCTATTTTATTTTTGTTTGTTTTTAATGATACTTATCCAACGTTCTTTTTGGAATAGGCATATTGCTCCGTTTCCCGTACTGTCATTCTGTGTGCTCTTCCTTATAGCAGTGGGAAATTTAAATTTAAGTCTGCGTTGGTTTTTTTTCATTAAACATTTTTTTTTTCTATTGATAATGACCTTTTGTATAAATTCACATCACTAGTTGTTGCTGCAGTCCTACGTATTGACTTACTCCAAAGCGAAGAATTTGGGCAGGATATAGGTTTCTAATGGACCTTCAACTGCAATTTTTTTCTGCATCTGAAGGCAGACTTTGCTAGTCAAGATCTGCTTTCCTTTTTATAGCTCTTCTTTCAGCACCGAACTTCTAAATTTTTTCTGAAAAAACAACCTGGTAGTTTCTGCAGATATCTGTCACATAACAATAATGAAAACACACATTTTTTATCATGAAGGCAGCCTTCTAACTATGAATAATTTTTAAGAAATAATGTTTCTCTAGATATGGAGATTTTTCTGTTGCTGGAATGGGGTGCTTCCATTTCAACAACTTCCTCAGAAGCTAGAGCTAAATGTAGATAGTTATCCTCTGACTTCCAAAAGATTGGAAGTTTTGGGGCAAGAAAAGCAAGAGGTAATGCAACACTGAAGGAATTCTTGTAGAAGAGACAGGGAACATTATCAGCACACAGTAGTTTGTTAACAGAGATAAAGGATTTTTTTAACATACTTTTTTATAAACAAGTAATCTTGTTAGGTTGGTTTTTTTTAGTATCAGTACATTATAATAACCATAATCTGGACTAGGTGAGTGTACTATTTTGTCACAGAAAGGCAGATGTATCTTGAATTTTCCACTGATATTTCCTTTTTCAATTACAGCAATTTGTATTCAAAGTTTTGAGGAGGACCAGAAGATTTAGGTATAACCTTTTTCTTACCCCACAGAAAGAACAATATTAAGAAAACCAAGAGCTGTAACTTCATTTAGCTTGTTATGAAATGCAACTATATGGCTATATATACAGTTGCTTTCCTTTGTGGTTCATTTTAGCATTGTCTACTTCATTTGAATTCTTTTGTTATTTTCTTAAATATGACACTGATTTTTTTCGAAGGAGTACAGTAAAGTTGCCATCAGAGAGCTTTGTAAAGATGGTTTGTAATTTGGGAGTTGTATAAATTGTTCTTGTTGTTTTATTAGCATTTAAATTAGATAATAATGAATGGCAAGCTAAGCTTCAGTTTGTCATGTGACAATTTCATAAATATTACATCTTCTTCTACCGAATTGTGAGCTCACGCATTTCCATATCTGTCATGTGGTCTGGAGAAATTCCTGTGTTAGAATATACAATGCAATTGGATCATTAAAGCCTAAAATATGTTAGGATTTCTTCAGTTGCTAATGAAATGTCTTCTTTTCAAAGCTGCTGAACAGGACAGATGACTTTTTAAACTAATTGTAATTCACTGAGGCACCCTATAATCTATAAGAAAGTTCACCTCTGCACTGTTCCTGTCCAGCTGTTGTCTCGAACAATTATCAGCAAGTTATTGTTCTGGTATGAGCCATGTCATGCTTGAAAGTGAGATGAAAAAAATTAATGAGGGTGCATGAATGCTGGTTGATGAAGGTTAAGTAGATACAGTTACGCTCTCCGCATTCTTTACTATGACTGTTGAGATTGAGGCAGTGTACTCTAATGAGACCACACAAACAAGTGTGCTGATTGACAGCTCTTGATTTAGCAACAAAAAAATGTTGGCTGAAGCCATATTTTGTTTCAGCCTAATACCCGGGGTGCTTGTGCACATAAGGACCTTGAATTTAACTTATACTATGGCACATTATTGTGGTTTTTTTTCTTTATTCAATTATGTCAACCCATTTCATTGCTTTTATTAGGAACAGCGTATATAATTTTTAGTGATGATTGCAAGGAAATTGTGCATCATTTAGTGGTTATAGCAAGGGAAGAATGAGGATTTTTTATATTTATTTTTTCTGGGAAAAAAGGCTTAGTACCTTTTCTATAAGTTAATTTCAAAAATCACAGAGGACTTTGTGTTGTAGATTCGTTAGTCCAGGGCTATCAATGATATGCAGAAATACTGAACAGTTTTTCTACAAAATTGTAATGAAAGTTATAGAGGTAGGTGTTTGTTTTGCTGGTGGGTTTTTTTTTTTATTTCTAGAAAAGGTGTACGTATGTCAGATTCAGCATATGAAAAGTAAATTATGCCTTAGAGTTGACGACATTTAATTTCTTTTGAGAAGATGATAATTTTTCTAAGCAAAGTAAGTGTGATAGATTTAACCTCTGGACTGTAGTACGACTGCCACTGTGCCGGTATTAATGAAAAGTGGGATTAGCTGCAGACTTGTAAAACAGGTGAGTTCAAGAGGAGGTGTACAATATCAAAAAAGAACGCATCGGACTATGAGGCTATTAGTAGAGCTTCTGAAGGATCAGTTTTGAGAATAACCATTTGTTAAATAGCTTCAATATTTTGTTGTGTATGTTAAGGGAAGGCTGAACTTTGTGATGGCAGAGTTTGGAGGCATTCTCAAGTGGAAGAAGATCGGGATGTCACGGGTAAGAAACTGGATGAGTAGTAGAAACACAATTAAATTTGGGAACAGAGCCAAATACTTAAATAAGATTGGCAAATCTTGCTCTTTACTTCCAAGTCTATAAATTCTGAAAGAAGTTGTTCTAGTTAGGTGTGTTTCAAGCCATTTCAGGATATTTGTACTACATACATGATCTAAAAGTAAGAACCACAGGACTTTTTGCACAAACCTTAATCTGTGATGCAATTTGTCTGTATTTAAACAGAACTTCTGGCACATAACAAAGAAATGTCAGTATGTGTCAATTCCTTGTTTGTGTTACTAAATGCCTGACTGGTATTTAACAGCATTCTACTTATTCCAAAGGGTCTGTGTCTGATGTTGTGAGGAAGCAGGAGGGTGTAGGGGGGGGGATACACATTGGGGGTTGGAAGAGCACCTAGTAATGTTCATGTTAAAGTCTTGTAGCAGTCACTAAAATGTTTCTTACTATCTTTGTTTAGCCTTTGTAGCATCCATCTGCTAATACTTTATTATGGAGGCCTATAGTAGCTGACTGATTGCTTACAAAGTTGCTGCGTACTGGTGGCTGTTGAGAATGGGGAGTGTTGAGTGCAAGTGTCTCAAGAAAACAAAAAAACATTTTTTCTGTGTTTTATGTTGTGTAATAGCATAGCGTAGAACTTGCCTTTCGTTGTGGTCAGGGTATCAGAGCCTAAACTAGGAGGTGCTTATGCCCAAAATTTGTGTGAACACAAGCTTTAGGTTAGTGCTAAAATCTGTGATTTTTACTTGGGTTTATGTAGATATATGTATGTATATGTATCTATCAGTTGTTTACAAAAAAAGAAAAAAAAAAAAAAAGGGAAGGGAAGAAGAGCAGAACAAATCCTGGATTTCACAGAAGTGTTTCCAGTAGGGAAGCATTGTCGTTAATATGTTTACAAGTCACGCTTTATAATGTGACTTTCAGTTCTACTGTCCCAGACTCAAGACAGATTAAATCACAGATGCATAGAAGCTGCTGGTATCATCAGGTGAAGAGATTAAATGGATTTGAAATCTTTAATTAAGAAAAAGCAAAGATCATGTTGTAGTGCTAAGATATTTTCTTATTCTTTTAGAAGAGCATTAAGAAGAGAAAAGAACTGTTTAAACCGAGAGAAATAGATATAAACCAGTCATGAATAAATTTAAACTGCAGATTGGTTCCAATCAACTAGATCAGAGAGGTTCAGGCATGCTTATCTTGTGAATGCATCTTTAAGGAAAAGAGCTCAGTATTTTGAAGGTAGACTGAAGAAAAAATATGAAAAATGTATATGTTGTGCTTTCATATAGCAGTGACCATGAGTTCCTATTTCACATTTACTAGATGACACTATAGTTAGTATCACTGTTGCAAAAATCTACAAGTAAAGGGTAGACTTGCTTTCCTTTATCTTATCTTCTCTATTCCCATGGGCCACACAAGGTAAATGTTTATGAGCAGGAGGTGCAGCAGTGGTGTGTGAGGAAGAGGTTGGGCTGCAGATTGTAGAATGGGAAATCCTCAATGATTTGGCTATTTCTTGCCTCGTCTCCCAGTTTTGCCAGCTTCCAGGGCTTGTAACAATGAGTAAGCAGTTTTGCTCTGAAGGTTCAAACCCAAGGATTTGACCTGCAAGTCCACTGCTACTTTTGGGTTGCCAGTGAGCATAATGCCATCATCTTGGAGATCTGGAGATACTGCGCTGCCTGGTTATGTACCAGTGTCTGATGTCTTAGGCCGTACAAGTGACCCATCCGGATCTCCAGGCATACTTCAGGGTGCTTTAGGTGCTTTGAGGTACTTCAGGGGCTGGTGTGAGGAAGTGCTATTTATTACCTCTGGTGTCGTTGGCCTCCTGTTGTCTATGTAACTTGGCAGTCCACTGTTGACTGTGGCTTTCTCTTTGAGTTCAATTCAGGATATGCCAGCTCCTCCCTAGTAATCCTAGTTTGCTGTTCTTTCCCCTCTACCTTTCAGTTGGGAGTCCCGCGTACTGCTGTTTCTTCCCACAAATTAATGATCCTTTGTCAAGATAGGCTTTTTGGTATGTGAGGCACCAACAGCGATATGAGGTGACAGTGGTAGCTCAGTAAGTTTTTTGTCCCTCTTATGTCAGATCATTCATTCTTGCCCTTGCATTCCCCCGTCTCTTTTGCTGCTATGTCTTTTTTTTTGTGTGCAGGCACTTGATGAATTAGATTGAAAGCCTGATCCAGTGTTTCCCTGCTGGAAAGATCTTGAATTGTTTTAAGTTGAGATCAGAGGTTAATAAAAGAATTAAAAATAACATCAGAACACATAGAGTACCCTTTGAAAGTCAGTGTTCAGCTAAAGTACTTACAAAAGCATACTGTATAGTGCAGTGAGTGTTCCGCGATGAAATGACTTTTACATAATAACTAGTATAAATTGTCTTTTTTGTGAGTACCTTGAGGTATTGTTCATCTATAAGGATATGTATTAAAACACTGATTTTCAGAGCTGAGTGCTGGTGAGACTATACAACACTGCATGAATTTATGAAGTGAAATTAAAACCATAGTTTAAAGGAAGGAGATGAGATTTTAATGGAATCATTTTTCTGTCACAAGTAGGTTTTCAGCTAAGCTGTAGATAGAGAGGGTACTTTTTAACTTTAAATCTTATGATAACAAAGATCAAATCAACTATGAAAAATATTTATTTTATTACAGTGTTAGTGTACTGTTCCGAGAGAAACAACTCAAGTAAAACCAAATGTTTAATTGACAATGTGTAATTTTTGTTTATAATTTAATATGGTAGCCAATTTTGTGGATTTGTTTTGTGCCATATTTCGGGGACAGGTGAATCTGGTGCTGCTAGGAGGGTCCAGTGTTCCTTCTTGTTTGGCATGAGTGTTCGAGTCGCTGGGCAGGGAACTGGCACAACAGTAAACTAGCTTCTGGATTCACTATACAGATAAAAATATGCTGGTCAGTGTAAAGTTGTCAGGAAGAAGGGTGGAACAGCCTCTTTCAGGTGCAGTACCAGNGGAATGATAGGAACAAGCAGCCAAGATAAAGCTGAGTGTTTGAGGTGTGGAATGGACTCCCATCTGTTACCAGCAGTGCTTTGCTGTGTCTGCGTGCTGCGATTTGCGGAATCATAGAGTAATTTGCTTTGGAAGGGACCTTTAAAAGTTGTCTAGTCCAACCCCCCTGCAATGAGGAGGGACATCTTCAAACTAGATCAGGTTACTCAGAGCCCCACCCAATCTGACCTTGAATGTTTCCCGGGACGGGGCATCTACCACCTCTCTGGGAAACCTGTTCCAGTGTTTCATCACTCTCTTCATAAAAAATTTCTTCCTTATATGTAGTCTGAATCTCCCCTCTTTCAGTTTAAAACCATTACCCCTTGTCTTATTGCAGCAGACCCTGCTAAAAATTTTGTCCCCATCTCTCTTGTAGGCCTTCGTTAAGTAGACTTACTTGATGTACACTGAACAGAATATTTTGCTTCTGTGAAATGCACTCTTTCCTAGCAAGCTCTTAAATCTCTAAACAGATGTTGTCTTTCAGCTTTGTCTGTTAGAGATTGCTGCCTGAACAATAAATATATTCCATATTTATAAAAAGGTATTTGAACTGTAAATATATAGTGAACTTCTTGAGTACCTTGCTGGAACTCACTCCAGAACTGTAATCCTCCAAATGTCTTTCATCTTTTAGGATGGAATAGTATTTGACTTTAAAAAACTGGCAGTAGTACAAAGAAGTGAATTTGTTTATGTTCTGTATATACTGCATAAAACCAAGGCAAAAAAGGAGATCGTTACATTTATGGACATAAAAATGTACATATTATGTCTTAACTGGTAAGCATGCAGTATATGCAATAATCAAAATATTTCAGAGCTGCTCTATCTAAACATCTGAGGGCAATTAGGTCATTTGAAAGTAATGGAATCAATGGTCATTGTGTGTTCTCATTATTTGTATCTGAAACCAGTCGGGTTTTTTTTTTCTATTTTGAAAAGTATTCTTACTTGTCTTTCCTTTGTACTTCATGGTACATGTGTCTCTTTCATTCAGATTTTACTTAAGAGTATATGCTTGTATTTACATCTCAGGGACTTCAGTATGTTTCAAATACTGTTCTAATTCTTACTGCTTTGCTGAGTTAGACCTGAGGTGTTAACATTTTCATACTAGTGTATTTTTGAGCACGGACAAATACTTAATAACAATGCAATACAAAAGTATGATTTACTGCTTCTGATCTGCCTTCCAAAGGGGGGGGGAAAGAAAGTTTGAGTAATAACCCTCTTTCCTACTTCAAAATGCTGAAGCTTAGAGTTATTTCTTTTTGTCCAGTAGTAAAGTTGCTGGTCTTTGGGGGGAGCACTGCATTGGAGCATGAATCACAACTTGCATGGTCAGTAGAGGAAGTTTTAGAATAGGTCAATAAAGTGGACAGTAACAGATTGCTAAGACCAGCTGGTATTCACCCCAGACTTCTAGGGAACTGAAGGATGAAAGAGCTGAGCTATGAACTGTGCTGCGTAAACTATTATTTGAACCTGTGGCAGCATCAGAGGAAAGGAAGCAAGGTGACAAATGCGATGACAGTTTTTAAAAAAGGTTTCTGGGGTTTGAGGATCTACAATTAGCGAAGTTGATACCCACGGTGAACATACTGTAGATAATTAGTAATAAAGGGCAGAAGTAGTTAACAATTCAATAAATTACTGATGTACTGGCAAAATCTTCTCTGTCTCTGTCATGACTGAAAACATATAGGATTTTTGGAACTTTTAGAAAAGAAAAACATAATAATAAAAATGTGTCAGTATATAAGTTCAAGCTGTGCTCGCATCCTGCATACTTTGTGTGGGTTTGTTTCCTCTCATTTTATACAATAAAAAGGTATAGTAGAGGTAGAGCAAAACTGATCTACTATCAAAACAAATAAAAGGAAGTCCTTCTTTGTACAATGCATAATTACAAATATGAACTCTGTGTTGAAGGACTACATCCATGTTTAAAATTTGCTAGATTTAAAAAGCAAGTGCAGAAACGTATGGAAGAACAGTATGTTGAGGATTATTAAGTGAAAAGGTTTTGCTTTGGAATTGGACTACCTCTGAAAGGCAAATATGTGGAGACTTGCCAAGAAGTGTATGTTCAACTTCTTCTTGTACTTTTTGCTGTGCATCTTACTGATCCCTGAAAGAGGTTGACTTTTGATCTAACAGGGCATAGTTATTAAGAGATTTCTGGAGGCTGCAGGTAATGATTCCAACTGCTTTTTTAACTGTGTTTTTTTTCTTGCTCCTGTTGTTGCCTTGTTCCACTTAATCTGACCTGTGCTCACTCCTTGTCCAATACTTTTGCGTGGTTTTCTACCTCCTTTCAGATATTGGACCCAAAAAAGTGGAGTTGAACAGTTGTCATTCCATTTCACAGGGTAATAAGTAACGTTGTGCTTTTTGGATCATCTGTGCTCACCTTGGGTTTAACTGCACTCGGGCCCTTTTTTGGCTTTTGATATCTTTCATCAAGTGACTGATCAGCCTTGTAAGTCCAAGCTGCTAAATCTTAATGGTAGGAATACATTGTACCATGGCGAGGTCTGAAAACCACAAAATTATCTATCTACTGGAACCAGAATCTAAATAACCACTGGGAACACCACTACATTTTGCTTTTCCCTTTTCAGCAAACTCCATTGTAGCAGAAAGCTCATCTCTCTCCCCCTTTTTTTCATTTCCCCTCCCAGTAAAATTAGTGAAGTTTTAAGTCCTTCCAGGAGTTGAATCAATCTTCATTAAAATTTGCAGTTCTAATGTGAAGCCAAGCAGGTGTTCAGATTTTAACTAAGGAAAAGATTCTTCTGATTTATACATGCCATATTTCTGAGAGAATTTTAGATAGTTACTTTGTAAGAAATAAGATTTCAGAGTTGATTTTTTTTTTTCCTTCAGAATTGTATCAGCTGCCGTTTAAAAATGTGAAAGCTTAATATCTTTGGTTTATGAATGAGAAACTATTTAGCTAGCATGATAACACTTAGGTTTTCAAAATGAAACAAAGACAGTATTTCTACTTTAAAAAACTTAGTGACTTAGTTTAGCTACCTGGCTAATTTTGTGAAGGCAACACTCTTTAAGTGTATACACCTGTGTTCACTGTTCTAAAAAGGGAGGGAGAAGGTAGAAGCACAAACACAAGTCCATTTTGTTAATCCCTTGCCCGTGTGCTGCTTCTTGTCACGTGATAGGTTGGCCTTTGCCCATTATCGCTATGTCTACTTGCAAGTAAGGACCTTATATGTCCATCTTAATTACCTATTGTAATTTCTGTCTTGTTCCACCTATTCATTCCACGATTGCACAGTATTTCAATGGGCAGGATGCATGTGCTGGCAACTGTAAAGGGTCTCAGCTGAAATGCTTATTTTTATCCATTTAAGGTGATGTACATACAGAAAAAAAGGCCGTATTAAGTAATAAAAAGGTGCTAAGTGCTAAAACCATCAGAAATTTTTTAAAACTTTTTTTACAGAGCTATAACAAAATGTATCGGTATGTTACAATTATAAATAAATTACTCTCCACCTCTTGTACAAATGATATGTGCTTTAGTTGTTTTCTCATGCAGATTATAAACTTATACAATTTTAATAGGATGGGTATTTTGTGGTAAATTATGAATCAGCCTATTTTTTAAAATATATTAGAGAAACTTTGTGTGAAAAGTATCTATGAAGCCACTCATTGGATGTATTTAATAGCTGATTATAGAGGCATAAGTTACTTTTTCTGAATTACCTTGCAATAGCCTGTCAGAGATAAAACGCCTGATTACGTTGTTGTCAATGATGCCAATTATTATGTACCCTTGAGTAACTATTTGTGATAAAATCCTCTGTTTTGAGTGAGTTATGATGTATGCATGAATTGAGTTGATTCAACAGCAGCATTGTCAATATAGGAAATTTGTGCATTTGTGCGTGACGCGTGTTTGAGGGAGGTAAGAAGTGACAATCTCTTACAAACTGCTCAGAAAACAAACCATGAAACTTAAGAAATATTCACTATTGCAGCACCTACTGTTCGACAGATGTGAGTTACTGATTAACAGAAGTTGTCAAAAGGGACAGAGGCCTGAATAAACAGGAACTTGGAATACATGGGCACTTTTGCATTGCTTTTTCCACATATCTATAGCAGTGAATACAAAGAACAATAGCAAGTACCTGTACTTTCTAAGAGTTTGCAATCCAACTAGATATAAAATAATGGAAAAGATTTCAGTTTCAAAGCTGACAAGTAAAACTGAAATGTTATTTATATTCCTACCATAGGTAATAGCTTGTTACTGATTTTTCAAGTTTTAGATATATGTAGATGTAAAGTAAGATGCAGCATGAAAGCTTGTTCGTAGTACTTGAAACATAGTCTATACCCTGTAAACCTCATTTTATCTTTGATTTTTATAAAAAAGGCAAATAGATGGCTCAGTGATACTGCAGAATGATTTAGGTCAAGTTCATAATGTCTTTGCTATTTTGAAGCAGATTGTCAAAAATAACTTTACTAGTGAGCCCTGCGACTTGGTACTGAATCTGCAAATGGAGCTGATGGCACCTGTGTAGTGTCACAGTCTAGGAAACAGGCATGTCGGTCTCTTTTTTTTTAGAGACCAAACTTTTCTTTGCTTTGTTGCATGTCATATTGTGGGACAGTGGTTGTGGAACTGTTAAAATAATCTGAGTCTTCAAAAAACTGTTCTGTCAACCAAAACACATGTTCAGCACTGGTGAGGACACACCTGGAGTACTGTGTCCAGTTCAGGGCTCCCCAGTAAAAGAGAGACATAGACATACTGGGGAAAGTCCAACAAAGGGTCATGAAAATGATGAAGGCATGGGAGTATTTTTACTCTGAGGAGAGGCTGGGACAGTTTAACATGGAGAAGAGAAGGCTCAGGGGGATCTTCTCAATGTATATAAATACCTAAAGAGATTGTAAAGAGGATGGAGTCAAGCACTTTTCAGTGGTGCCCAGTTACAGAACCAGAGGTAATAGACACAAACTGAAACATAGGAGGTTCCTCCTGAACATCAGGAAATGCTTTTTTTTACTGAGAAGATGACTGAGCACTGACACAGGTTGCCACAAAGATGGTAGACTCTCCCTCCATCCTTGGAGATATTCAAAAGCCACCTGAACACAGTCCTGGGTACCTGGGTCTAGGTGTCCCTGTTTGAGCGAAGGATCCCTTCCAACCTCAACCATTCTGTGATTTGTAGCAAGTTATTCCATGTTTTTGCTTTCAATAAGGAAGAACTTTTGCACCATTTGTTATTTAGCTGCAACCTCATCTTCTATTAAAGATCTATTCCTCTGATTCCAGAAAACTTTTTGGAGTTAAAGAATGCAGCTCTTTCAGTTGAATATTCTACTATATCAGGCACAAGTTATCATTTACTTCTAAGAGTTAGACTTCTAAACAGATGAGGTAGGCTTCTACTTTAATAACAAGACTCAGTATGGGTGCATCTTTTGAGCCCGTGACCCCAGGCTTGTTCTTTCATTTTTCATTGAAGACAGACTGCATGGTGACTGTTGCCTTTGCTAAGAGGGTAGGAAAGGTGCAAGGTCTTGTATAATTTTCTGTGCACTCTGTTACTTAGTGACAAAATACCTCCATTGAGTGTTCTGTAGATTTCTGTGTAATGTAGTTTTCAAGCTTCATCTGAACTAGGAATTCAGAAGTTATAAAATAAATGTTCAGATCTGCATGTTTCTTCTGAAGCCTGTATTTCAAGGGTATTTTGTTTTTATTCAGCAGGATGGTGTATTTTAGAAGATTATTTCTTTTTCCTTAGCATACAGCTGCACAAACATGATTTTTCCTACAAAAGAATTTTGAGTAGCAGATGATATCAAGACCTGTGACAGAAATGGAAATAGCAGATAGCAATTCATGAATCTATGGATTATTTCAGTGGTACCTACCAAGAATGTTATTGTTTCAGAGACCTGTGGAGTAGCTACGTAGGATTCAATCCACATTTTTACGAAATGCTATTCTGTAGGCTTCCAGCTGTGATGTTATATTTGTAAAACAGTCCTATTACCACTCCCTTCAGGACTTTGATTTCAGTCAGATAATCGCCACATGTGGAGGTAGTTGACTATAGTTCAATTTATATATGAAAGCGTGTTTGAAGATGACAGTAAAAGCCATCTTTCTAATAGGTAAAACTTCTTTGAGTTATTTGTCTGTCTGTCTGTACACTGGCAACCACATCTGTTAATTCTGGAGTCATGTTAATAAAGGTGTGGGATAGTGGAAATAACAGGAACTGTGAAGGGTGTGAGTTGAATTCTGTGTGTTTCAAAGTGCTCTAGTGCTTTGTTTCCCAGCCTGAGAGGGCAGAGCAGTTGGAGCGACTAAAAATTATCCAGTTCAGATGCTGGGGCCATGTGTATGCCCCAGTGTGATAGATGTAGTGTATAGACATAACTTAAAAGGGTGCATGGTTCTTGATATGTAACACTCTTTTTTAGTTGTATAATTCCTGAAATAAGGCATGTGATTTTGAAAAAGTTAATTGTTTGATATGATGGTCCAACTTCTGGAGCTATTAAAGCTTTCTGTGGATTTTGAGACCCCCTGGTTTGATTCCTGTTAGCATGACAATGTCTTACATCCATTTCCCTTGATAGTCACCTCCCTTCTGTAGCAGCTGCCCACTTTCACTGCGCTGCTTTCTCTTTTTCCAGTATAAGTAGATGTTTACCATTTTATGTCCTCTGTATGCGTTCCTCCCTCATCCAGTGCCCTCCCCAAATAGAAATATAATTGCTTATTTTCTTTGATTTCCTGTTAGTCTAGATAATTTCCTCACCTATTCAGACCTTTCTATTAATTTATTTCTTTTTTTTCCCCCTAGTGGGCTTTTTCCTTTTTTTCTTGTTAGAAATAGATAATAGTTTTGTCTTTTGGTTTGGTTTTTTTTTTTTAATTTTCTCCCTTAAAAGTTAATAAGCAAATGAGGTAAAAATTTCTAGGGGCGGTAGGAGGTATCAGAATTTTCATTGGAAAGTACAATATTTTCAATAGGGAAGACAAGTAATGTGTATCCTCTGCTTCTTATTGCTGCCAACTACATAAGGATGTGACCTGAATTCTCCTGAAGAAGTATCATGTAAGTTTGCAGTGATTTAGTTTATTGCATAATGGTGTAACTGTGTACAGTTCCTGCACGAGCTCCTAGAGTAAATATGTTCTATGCTTTTCCTTACATATGTCCTATGTTTTCCCTTAGGATTATGATGTCTCAGGTATTGCTGTACCATTGTGTGTAACCCCCTGGGTGAAAATTCCAGAGGGAATTAGCCAGTTCATTTCCAGCATTGTTTCTTATTTTGAAAGTTGGGAGTTAAAATAGCATGTTTAACTGCTGATTCTTTTTTTTTTGTATGTTTGTGTACCTCTGTATTAACTCTATTATAAGACTTGTAATGCATAAATATTGTTTTCTAGTGCTGGAGAAGGCAAACACATTTATGTTTTTTTTATTTCCGCCCCTATTAGTATCTATTTCAAGGCTGTCAGGGCAAGCTTAAGTAAATTAATTAATTCAGATAATTTATCTCTTTTTATTGAGACTGCTAAGGAAATTGCTGTTTCCTGTAAAATGATGATTTGCAAAATTCCAAGGTAGCTGTAAAGCATTACTGTATTTTCATAGAATAGAATCATAGAATCGTCTAGGTTGGAAGAGACCCTTGGGATCGAGTCCAACCATCTACCCTACTCTACAAAGTTCTCCCCTACACCATATCCCCCAACACCTCATCTAAAAGGCTCTTAAACACATCCAGGGATGGTGACTCAACCACCTCCCTGGGCAGCCTATTCCAATGTGCGACCACTCTTTCTGAAAAATTCCTTCCTAATGTTCAGTCTAAACCTACCCTGTTGGAGCTTGCACCTACCCTGTTGGAGCTTTCATTATGATTCAGATGAGTAAGGCATGAAGGTGGCATGGAACATATGCTATAGTGATGCCCATGTCTCCAAGTGGAATCTGCAATTCTACCGTTGACAAGACAGGCAACTCAAAATGATCTTTTAAGACTGTTTTCAGCATGTAGCTGATAAGAAGTTCAAGATGGGTTAAGGTGTGTAAGAGCAGGAGAAAAGAGTTGCATGATCCTCAGATCTGTGGCACCTGACATGCCATTCTGGGATCAGTAAGAGGTCTTCTTAAAGCAAAGTGAAGCTTCAGTGGTAACCTCCTTTTTATCCAGTAGCTCAAATGTTATTCTGTTCCTTTTGAACATGGGGTATTGAGTTCTCACGTTGGTGGTTAAAACCTACTTCTTTTGCTTTCACATGCGTAGTAAGTGAAGTGTGTCATTTTTCCTGGGACAGGAGAATGCTAACTTTTCTGTTAAATCTGTGCTAAAAGAAATTCAAGGACAGCTGGTTATTGTGGGTAAGGTGGGGAGAAAGACAAGGGGAGGATTGTGGCTTTGTAGCCCATTTGCTTGGAACTTGGATATTGGTCTTTCTTCCAAGTACTGCTTATGTCTTAGATCAGTACTTTCATTTTTCAGAATAGCAGGTTCTGTTCTGCACTGTGGCACGTCCTCAGCAGAAGCATCGTGCTGCCCAGCAGGTGTATAGCATTAAAAGTGATTTGGCAGGTGATTCGAAGTCTCCGGTGACTTGGAAGGGACAAGAATCCAGTTCCTTCAGTCCCTGTGTGGAGGCTTTTAAGTTCTTTTCTCTTCAGTGGTATCCTAGGCAACAAAGCTTGAAGACCTCAAGACATCATTTAGCCGGTGTCCCAATCCTAGGCAAAATTTATTGTGCTTAGAAAAAATAATTAAGAATCATAGAATACTTTGAGTTGGAAGGGGCCTTGAAAAGTCATCTAGTCTGAACCCACTGCAATGAGCAGGGACATCTTCAACTAGATCAGGTTACTCAGAGCCCATCTGGCTTGACAGAGATCTCTCTTAAAATTTACAGAAGTGATTTCAAGTTAGGGAAATCCACCTGATAATTCATGTTACATCTAGTTTTGCCAAGAATCATCAGTGAGTTAGGGATTTTAATCCTATATCTTCTTGACAAGACTTCTCATCTATATCCATCTCCTTCTGAAATCGGTAGCGTGCACTTTTATAACAACATGTTTCCTACTCTCAAATATTTGAAGCATGTATAACTTAATTTGGAACAATCATGCTGTAAAGGCTTGGAAACTAATTTAATTTGTGAAATAGAGAATTAGATAAACAATAGTAATAGAATGAGTGAATAACATTTGACAGTGAAGATTTGGGGGGGGTGGGGAAGGGGAAGGAAGAAAGAAAGGAAGAACATAAAAAAGGACAACCAGATTGGATTTAAGGAAAGATTTGTGGTTTTTGTCTTTTTTGCTTGTTTGCATAATAATTGGAATGGTTCCTACTAATACATTATCAAGCCTATGCTGTTTTTTTTAATGAAATTCTTATGACAATGTGTGCATAATGAGAAATAAATTCAGCTTACATAATGCATTTGGGAGATCCTATTTATATGAATTATTTTTTGAAAAGAAAGAATAAGCCAAAAATTCCAGCAATATTAATGTACTTGTATATAATCACTTTGTCTTTGTGGTATTTTTTAATAAGGCGATTACATCATATATTTAAAAATACATCTTTTGGGAAGAGATAAGAAAAATAGGTGTATAATCATTTATGTTCTAAGGTAATGATAATTTTTTAATATGCAAGTGGTCTTTGATAATTTTGGTGCATATATTTAGACAAAGGTGGTCACAAAAATACTTAAAATTTGGGTTGGCTCTTTATTGCTCAATCTTGAGACATATTTACGTATCTTTTTTAAGATTTCTTATTGTTAAAATCCAATTCAGAATATTAACTTGTCCAGGCTGAATGAAGTATGTGGTATGGTATTTTAAGTGTGACTTTCATGACCTCAGAACATTCATACAATTAACATTAGCATCTTTATTCAGTTTCTACATATTAAAAAAAATAATCTTTTTCTAGAAGGCTAACTTGCTGACAAAGTTGACTGAAGAGCAAGAATTTTGAGAATAGAAGCAATAAATGCAAAACCTCTTTTTTTGTTTATCCTCTATGATATCTTCTTTTCTTTGTGAATTGACCACACTTGATAGCAAATACATTTCCTGAATTCATTAATGTTTTCTCTAAATATTAAGAGTTAACAGTGAGTGTATTTGTGTTTACTTTGACAGTAAAAAAAGAGGAAGAGGATTTTGAAGAGAAGAAATCCATTAAGAAACGAATCAAAGAATTAAAAGTTTTAGACCCAAAGATTGCACAGAATCTGTGTAAGTAGATTCTGTTTTTATAGAAAGTGATGTTGTATAAATGTTCCGTAAAAATGTATTTCTGTCTTGTCTGACTGCCCCGTAACCACTTTTTTTTCCAAAGTGTGTGAGAATATGTACATATATGCAGTAATTGGTGTTAAGCCCAAGCATGTGAGCTGATATAACTGAAACATGTAACAAGACCCAGAAAACAGATAAAGGTTATCCCTTGTTTAAGACTGAAGTTACTCTTTTCTGTATGTGTTGAAGTACAAGCATACAGCTGTATATCTGATTATCTAGCTATGTTTTCAATATATTCGTCAAAGAATATTGCCGGCCCCCCTTACTCCCCAGCCCATCTCCCCAACAAAGAAGAGAGTAATGCCTATGAGTTGTCTGGTCAGCTTTCAGGTACTTTATAGAAAGAAGGCAATACTCATTATTATGCAATAGTATGCAAATAAAGATGATAAAGTTTTGGCAGAGAGGAGTTCTATCAGAAATAGGTTCCTAAATGCCAGCAGGAATAATATAGGAAATGATTGGATCATAGTGAAAAAATAAACAGTTTTTATAAGAGCATTTAGGTTTTTAACTGTTCGTATGGTTTTCGTTTCTCATGAGAAACCTCTGACAAGACCATTGAGCAAAAAGTGTAATTGTCACCTCAGCACAAAATGCTCATAAAGGCAGTGATTATCCTGCAGAGTAGACTCATCACTGGCTGCCTATGGCGGTATTCTGTGATGCTGGGTGTTGTGCATAACAATTGGGTGGGGAAGGTAGGCATTGTAGGAGAACAGTAACTAAAAATATATTTAAAATTGTTATCTCTTATCTATGTTACTTTGCATAGTGTATGTTAACCTGTAGATGCTATGGTCTGTAAGAAAAAGGAAGCTTGTTGTCTTGCTTTCTTCATTATGTGTTGAATCTTTGTTTTAGCAATTTTCCTTGGCTCTTTCCGAGTGCCTTATGAGGAAATCAAAATGATGATATTGGAAGTAGATGAAACACAGCTGTCAGAGTCCATGATTCAGGTAAGGAAAATGACACTTTAAATCCTAATATTTCAGGGTAAGTTTCTCATTAAATAGAAACCTGTAGCTAAAAAGCCTCTTAACATAAACTTTTGGATAATAAATCACTACAAAAATATATTTTTTTCTGTTGTCTAGAGGGTTTTTTATACTTTTAAAGCTAATCTTTTTTTATGAAAGCAGCTGAGTTTACGTTATCGATTTTCGGCATTGATATTTTCCACACCTCATTTGAGATTTTTCTTTAGTATTATTTATTTGGAATAATAGTAGAAATTCTATAAAATGGTATGAAAAGCTGAGAGTCGGAATATGCTGCGCTCTTACATTCAGCTTGGACTGTGTCTCAGTCCATATTCACTCTGAGACTCTCATGCGATTTGACCTTAGCGTTGTTTTTCAACAGTGAAAATTTAGCTTGTTAATGAAATCGGGTCCTCAACAATATCATGAATCAACCTGTGTGTACTAAATACATATTATGTATCAAAATTATGAAAAAATGACATCTTGATAATGTCTATATGTAAAGAAGGCAAAATATTTTTTTGCATCTAGGCTCTGGGAACAAAGATCATCAAACTGTTACGGGTGGTTAATTAATGGCGTACTTTTATGGGAACATGTGGTAAATATTCCATCAGTTGCAATAAGAAAAAAAAGGTTTACTTTTATTGAGAATTTTTTTCTTTTTAATATCTTCTGTGGACTATTATTTCCATTTCAGTGGTATATACCTTGGTATAAAGAATGCCTACTTTTCTGTTTATTTAAAACAGCTAACACAACCTAGCCCCACTTTATTCTTCATGCAGTAGGCATTGTTAAAAATAATGAGATATACTTTTCTCACACTGTACTGATAATCTTGTGGCTCTTTTAATAGGTATTAAGAATAGAGTATATTGAAATCCAGTAACCAGTATCCAGTAACCTCTCTATATAGTTCTTGGCATCAGAATTGAGTCTAAAGTACTTTTGGCAAAGTTTGAGTCTCTGTGCTTGCTTTTGGAGGGGAGGGAGCAATTTTATTTAAGAAAAGGATAAAGGCAGTTGAAGAGCCAAAACTGAAGTGAGAAATGATGTCCTACAAGAGGACAGTGATGTTATCAGCTGCTGTGATTTGGGTGAGAGTCAGCATTATCTGACTTGACTTCACGCTTCTACTACACTTTCAGTATCCTGTATGAACACAGTAATATATATAACAAGGCTTACTGTTGGAAGATGGGAAATCCCATATACTTGGGGGTTTTTAGCATACAAATGATGCAAGAGTATAGATTGCATTTTTTTTGTAAAGTGATTAGGCACTCACAGGCCTAAATCAACTGGAAAATTCAATAGAACTTAGGCTTCAAATTTACTTTGCAAT
>VXAK01001049.1:1191-32929 GCA_013399435.1 Arenaria interpres
CCTCTCACCTGATAACTGAAAGAAACACGACTATTTAAAAGAGTATCTTCTCTTTGTATATATATGTATATATATATCACCAACCTCAATTTTAGACTTTGGGAAACAGTTTTAAAATTCTAAATTTAGTGTAATAAGGTGTGACATCTTTTAAATTATGTGTGAAAAATAGATGCATATATATTAATTCAGTTACCTATTAACAATATTTAAGATAAGGTATCTTCAACAGGATGAGCTCTTGAGTCGTGCTTACTATATAATGCTGGAACTCCCTGTCTCCAAGTGCTGATGGTGTTAGCTGATTTGGTGCCTAGTTATGTACTTTGATGGCTCCCATGATCAAATCTCAAATTTCAGCCATGCTAGAAGACCTGAATAACCAGCAGTTAGTTACAAACGTTGTTCTATGCCTCATTGTCACTTGGGAATTGCTTGTCAGGCTTTTTGCCGTTCTTCAACAGTTATTGCCCAAGCACAGAATGGAAGGTCATGTTCTTATCCTCTGACACATGTAATGACTCCACTTCTTCTCTGGAAACTCCAGACATGCTGCTGCCCAATGCAAAAAATCTTTAGATCTGATTTGAGCACCAGGCACTGAGTAAAATCCATGATGTTGATTCCCCTTTTCAAGAAAACCATTTCATATTAATGGTGAGACTGATGAGAACTCACTAATAAGTCTATTTTTTAGTTCACCATTAAGAAATTGTATCAGAACATCACTGATTTTATTATTTTTCTTTACTTTCATCCCCTCATTAGTACTTTTGCACTAAGATAAAGAATCCTTCATGAAGTATTATTGAGAAAAAACTGTTGTCCAGTTTATGTATAAATTTGTTGTTAATAAATAAAACAAAAAATTTGGAAAATTGGCATTGCAGCTTGACAACAGTAAATAATACTTTACAATTAAAAAAAAGCACCTGAAATGTGTGGTAGTTTAACTTTTTAAACTGAGTATATTTAATTGCAATATATTTAAATAAGATTTTTCACCAGTTCTGGGAAAACTAACACAAGTTTGCAATGGATCAATTTAGGATAAAAAGTAATGAGGGGAAGATTAGACGTAGAGGGAAACTGGTGATGTGTCCTCAAACAAAACAGGAGGCCAACGGCGGATTAGAAAGCCAGTCTATATCTACCAGGAGAAAGAAAAATAAACACTATGAAAGCAGAGAGAAGACTGAAGGTCAGATATTTTTATCGATTTGTAGTCAGGAATAATCATTTATGTCAATGCAGATTTCTACTTAGAACAAGATAGAACGATCTCACCACTGCTAGAATTGCTAGCAACTCTCAGTCTGGTGCTACTCCATGGAACTACTTGCTCCTTGAAGTTAGAGACAGTTGACATGTAAGATCACCTAACATTCCTATACTATGGCACATGGGACTGATGAAAGATACAACAAAGGTCATCCTTACAACTTCATGAGCAAAATTTGTAAGCTCTTTAACCCCAAAACATGCAGTAAGTTCATGCAAACTTTTAAAGTGGAATACAAAATCCTTCCTGCAGCCTTTTGAATGAGAAGACGTAACACCTCCCCTGGTTTGGAAATGGGATTCGACATTTATACTGGTGTAAATGCAATTAGTATGTAGTTCAGTGGTAAGCCTCTGAAAAACGTTCATTTATATAAGCATAGTAGTTATTAGTTGAATATCAGCTGGAAGGCAAATTTTCTGATGATTTTTCCAGTAATGTGTAGGTACAATTCTAAGAAAATGCTGGAACAAGGAAGTAACATCATAACATAAGATACCAACAGTGGATGATTAGCAAGAGAGAGACAAAGGATATGAAAAGTATGTGGACTGATGGAAGTGATGAGAGCAGAATCACAGAACAGGCTGGTGTCACAATAAGCAGTATATTTTTGAATAGTCTAATAAGTATTAAGCATTTATTCAAATGCCTTGAGTACTCTTGTAAAGTTCATTCATTTATATCACAAAAAAACATTTGTAATATAATTTTTACACTTACAGTGTATATGAAGAGATCCCCTAAAGTGGCACACCTTCTCATTTTGCTACGACTTTTATTTTAGTCTTATACTGCTGTGGTAAATGACTTCTACAGCAAAATTATGACTATATTTCAACATAATTTTCCATGACATCGATAAGATTGCATTTCAGGTATTTTGCCTTAATTTGGACATCTTGCTACAAACTGAGTATAAGTAAAATGGAAAGATTCAAATAATAATTTAAGTATGTTTAAAATTTACTAATATGGAATACTTTATTTTATCTACGATGAAGAATAATCAGATAACTTGGACAAGAGTTTAATTCCATGAATAGGGGAAATCAAATATTTCTACTATGTATTCCATTCCAATGAGCAGAGAACACAGCTGGTAGAGATGTGATTTAAATCTAGGATGGGCTAGGAAGGGAAGAAAAAATTGAGGAGGAGTCCATGTACAGTTTTCAGCATACTACTGCTTCAGGGGGGACAGTTACAGCTATCAAGGTGAAGGAATTTATCAAGTAATTGGTTAAAGCAAAAAGTAAATGGAAGTAGAATATTAGGGGAAAAGATTCAGGTCTGTTTAGGAGGGGAAAAAAAAAAAAAAAACAAACATAAAAAAGGATAGTGAAGGGAGAGTGAAAACTCAGGGTGTTATCTCTTGCTAAGGGGAAAAAAACATTTATATTAATGAGGACTTCTGTTGAAGAATTGATGGCATTGTCTTGCCCACAGTAAGACTTGCTAAAGTACCAACAATAGCAAGGAACAAAAAGAGATTAGGTCATCACTCAGGAGGTTACTCTAGATCTGTTCTCTCAACCTTTTTCCAATGACTAGTTTCAGAATCCCCTCACCATCACACCATAGAGAACTGGACACCTCTGCAGATGACTTTCACATTCAAAATCTGTACTCTTGAAAATCTTTGTCACTTACAGGCTTTACATACTTGTCATACTTGTAATCTACGAGTTCTTTTCTTTCCACCCATTGCTTCAGCAAAATCTTATAATCAGAGTATAATTCAGACCAAAACGACTCCGGGAAATCATCAAATTCAATCTCCTATTCACTTTGTTAATTTTATAATTGAACATATGCTACCATTTCAAAATAAAATGAAAGTCATCCAAAAATAGCCAATGCTCAGTTAAGTCAAATTTCCTGACCACAATTGATAGTACATATAAAAACATTAAAAAATCCCACCATAATATACAGAGTACATAGCTTGAGACTCGGGTAAATATAAAATTGATTCCAGTACTTGGCTGACTATACTAGAAAATTTGGATTAATTCTGGACGATCTAAATATTTATTTATGTATTTATGTAAGTAGCGAGGACCCTCACATACCTGAGCTAGGTTTACAGGAAGCAAAAAGCCTTCTGTGTATGTTTTAGTTTCCTGTCCTTGGGGGTAAGGGATATTCCTTCTTCTTACATACTTCCTACTGACACAGTAGGCAATATAAGAAGTTATGCCAACCTGCAGGAAGTTCGAGATCTTGCTGGAAAGTCAAAAGATGAAGCTTCTATTTCTAGGACTTCGGAGGGAGTGATGGATCAGATTGTGAAAATAAGGAAATGATCTCTGTACTTCAGAAAACAAAGCATGTTAAAGACTGTGGAATACATATTTGAATAAATTGGAAGAGAAACAAAAAGTCCAAGTACCATTGGAAATGGTATTTGCAATGTAAATGCAGATTCCAAATGCTCCGAATACATTGCAGAACTGTCCTAAGGCATCTAGAGTAAAGGCTATATTTCTTTATGATGTATTGCAAGAAAATTAGGTTTAAAAGAAAATTCAAGTAATGGATTTTTCATTCTTGACACTGAATTTCTAGAAACTTTGCTATTTAAATAAAAACTGACAGTTTTGTGCTACTCCAGCAATTATTAGTATTTTTTTTAAGTGAGAAGAACCAAAGGAAGAAGAAGAAAAAATCCCCAAAAATTCACAGTATCTGGCGTACTTTCTTCTCAAAGGCACAGAGATCATTTCCTTATTTTTCACTGTCAGAACCAGCACTCCCTCCATAATTCATAGTACTTTGCCAATATCATCAAAGAAGAAGACGTTTCTTTCTGAGTCTAAGGCTAACATGATAATTGCAGGAGCATCTTCTTCTCTTCTACAGAACTTCCTGTTCTAGTTAATACTTCGTTTCTGGAAAGATCATAGCTTATTTAGAGAAAATGAACTGAAACCCAATATTTAACCTATTGAGCTTTTGTTTCTTACAAACCAGACTTGGCTGGCTGTCATGTGCCCACCCAGCCACTCTCTCACTCCCTCTCCTCAGCAGGACAGGAGGAGAAAACAAGATGAAGAAGCTCACAGGTAAAGATAAAGACAGAGATATTGCTCACAAATTACTGTACTGGGAAAAACAGACTCAACTTTGGGAAGACTAATTTAATTTACTGCCAATTCAAAATAGAGTAGGATAGTGAGGAGCAGAGGCAAAACTAAAATCATCTTCCCTCCACTCCCTTCTTCTTCCCAGGTTCCTCTGCGCTCCTTCTTTCCAAAGTGTTCTACCTTGTGCCCCTGAATGGCAGAGGGAGATGGGGAATGGGCGTTGTGATCAGTTTATAACACTTAATCTCCATCATGGGGTCTTGCAGGAGCTGCAGATTCCTTCTAGGCCCATCCACCTGCCTCCATCTGGGGTCCTTCATGGGCTGCAGTGTGGATATCTGCTCTGACAAGGCCCTCCATGGACTGCAGGGGACAGCCTGGTTCACCATAATCTTCTCCATGAGCTGCAGGGGAATCTCCGCTCCAGGACCTGGAGCATTTCCACCCCTCCTTCTTCACTGACGGTGGTGTCTGCAGAGTTGTTTCTCTCACTTTTTTCTTACTTTTTTCTCCCAGCTGTGCAATTTTCTTAGATATGTTTTCAGAGAGGTGCCACCAGCATTGCCAATGGGCCCAGCTTTTTTCAGTGGTAGGTCCATTTTGGAGCCAGATGGAAGTAGCTGAGTCTGGCATGGGGCAGCCCCATATCTCTTATCACAGGGGCCACCTCTACAGGCCCCTGCTGCCAACATCTTTCACATAAACTCTATGCAGGGAACAATGTTGAGTGTATGTCACTGGAAAGCGCAAAGGGCCAACAGCCCCAAAAATAGGTATTAGTAGAAATTTTTGAAAAGTGATGCCTCAATATTTCCTTGGAATTCAACAAATAAATCAAGCTGAGTGACATGTTTAATCACCAACTGATATTTACTAATAGGTATGGTAAAATGATACTGTTTAATGCCCTCTTAATTTAATAAGCCAAAAATAAATGAAAAATATGTCTGGTTAGAGTTTCACTTCCTAGGCTGCGCATTTTTACTTCCTGCCACCTCCAACACTGAAGTTACTATTTTAATAGTTGCAAAATTACAGATTTTCTGTCTTGTGGTTTAATTTCCTTGTTAGACAGCCAGGTGTCTCATAATTTATTTAGAACTGATTGTGCTCGAAACTTTCCTTGGAGATTTTGCAACTGTATAGGAAAAATTTGATTTAAGATGCAAGTCTGAGCCTATTAGAGTTACACTCTGCTAGAAATTTGCAAGACTGATTACAAGCTCCTTGAGTGGCCTTCATCAATTTAACAAATATTAAAAGTCCAGCAGAGGGAATCTAAGAAGATGTCTTAAAACAGCAGGTTCACTTCCTTGTGCTGGATGAAACATTAGAGTGGTTGACATGAAATAAAAAAAGTGTCTTTTCTTATTAAACTTTCTTACAAGAACACCACATACATATGTGAAATTCCCCCTTTCCTGAAATCCCCTGTTCATCAATTTAGGTCTAGCTTGAAGCACTGGTTGTGAATAAAAAAACAGCTTTGAAATTTGCTTTTGTTATACAGCAAAATCACATAGCCTGTAAAAGCAGACATATCTCTGAATGTTTTTCTTTTCTTTCACTAAAGTGATTTTGTAGAAAGTGTGTAAGAATTTGTGATTTTAATTTTCCGTATTATTGTGAAGGTAGTTTTCAAAGAGGGAAAGAATCTGGATGACACATATGTACTGAATACTCTTAGGAAGACAGAGATAAGCTATCAGAAGGTTTAATTTTTACATAAATTTGTTTTATCAGAGCATTTTGAAGTTTCCATAAAGTTCTTGATGATAAAGTTTACTGTTAGAGCTGACAATTTCATTCAAAACTAATCAACAGTCAACATTTCGAAGTACACATGCACAATATTGTCTTTGAATCACTCATGAGTAATCGAGAGACCAAGAATTACTAAATGCATTCTAAAAAGTAACTTTGAAAAGTAAAATTTGAAGAAGGCTTTAATATAAAGGAATATTAGAAGTACAGCAAAAATGGGGAAGTCAAATGAACTTTTTTTTTTAATTAATTATTCACCTGGCCCTACAGATTATACATTCTAATAAATTAAATTGCAACCATTTGTAATATTATCAACAGATTATTAGCTTCTGTGTTAATTCATATCAGTGAAGCAGATTTTAATTTTTTAAAAGACTTACTGTTTTGAAATATTGCAGGAAAATTTAAATTACAATATTATAAGAGACAGCATTTTTAGCCAACATAGGAAAGAAAGAACAGCTGTGTTCTGTGCTTGTACTAGCATATGAGCTACTCTGTATGTTGTGCACATTCACAACTTATCAGCAAAAACTACATTTTTGCATGGGATATTACCTTTTAGAGAGAAATTAGGAAGCCAAAGTTGGGTTGTTTGGGGTTTGTTTGTTGGTTTTTTTTGGTGGTGGGGGATAGTATTTTGTATAAATTTATGTAAGAGATGAAGGAGGAATAATAACAAACATGGCACAGAGATACTGCAGGGACACCCCAGTAATAACAAATGTCAGTGCTTTTCTTCTTCTGCTGGACCACCATTCATTTATGTATTTTTCCGGACAAAGCAAATGGGTAATAGAACTATAAATACTTTCTCAGGCAAAGTCAGGTCTGTTGCAGAGAGTTTTGTCAGCTTCTCTGCATTGTCGTTCATGGTACCTTTCATGCAATAAAAGGGCTTCCCAAATTACTCCATTACTTTTTACTGCATTACACTGTCTCTTCCTTTCTTTCTGATGCTTTTAGAACAAATTAGGTGCCCTGTTTAGTTCAGTTGTTCATTCAGATGATAACTGTCAGAGGCAGATACTGTTATTTCTCATTTGGTGGTAATTTGGATGTTTTGGAAATATCATTTAGCAGAACAAAGATAATTATCTTTACAACATTCCATTCTTTCTATTATCTCCTTTTTTACTGGTAAGGAACTGAGGCACAGGGAGTTTAAATACAAGACACAAGATGCCAGGTTATGAATAAGGCAGAATTAATTACCTGTGCAGAAGAGAATTATTCATATGGAATCAGGTGCCTGCTCATCCTGAAAATCTCTGAACACCTGTATGCACCCGAGCATGCTCAGAAACATTTCAGAAGCATGCTGCCGAAGAGCTCCAGGAATTTTCAAGTTGCAAGTTTGTGTATAGCACCAGACTGATGGGGGGATTGCTTGGTATGCTGGAGACCAGGACTACTGGAGGAATGTGCAAAGAGGAAACTTGCAAAGTTCAAGTATGAAGTCTTGCACTTGGGATGGAGTAGCCCTCTACATCACTGCAGACTGGGAACTTACTGACTGGGAAAAAGACCTGGTGGTTCTGGTGGACAAGGAGTTGAACATGAGTCAGGAATGTCTCCTTGCAGCAATGAAGGCCAAACTTCCCTGTTGTGAGCGTAACCAGCAGGTTAAGGCAAGGGATTGTTCCCCTCTATTAACACATTTGCTGCATTTGGGGGTTCTGTGTCCAGTTTTGGTCCAGTAATGACAAAGTGGATCAAGTCTGGCAAAGGACCACTGAGATGACTAGGAAGCTGAAGCATACAAAAAGACACTGAGGGAACTGGGTTTATTTAACCTTGAGAGGATAAGGGTAAAAGGGGATTTAAATACTGTCTTCCATAGCCCAAAGGGGGAAGTAATAGGAAAGACTAAGATGTGCTCCTAGCAATGCAACACTCATAAGGAATCCCATCCCCAATATCAGGGATTAAAATTCACCCCTTCCATGTTTCATTTACAGCTAAGATGTTGATATAATGCAGTAGTTTTTTACTACTCACAGCTGCCTGTTCTTAATCAGAAATATCTGTCATTAGTTTAGGATGAGATCAATTCCTGTTTGAAAGCATCACATGAAGATAAGTTTATTGATACCATTCTAACTTCTGGAAGTCATAGATTGGTATCAAAGAGCATTATTTTTTCCCCATGAAAAGATAAATGGGAAAGTTAAAGTGTTATATTTTATTTTATTTCCTGTCGTGGAGAAAGAAAAAGGAAACAGAGTAAAATGTAACGCTTTACTGTTCCCATTTTTTTTTTTCTTTTACAGGAAAGCAGATTTTTATTGACACTGAAAGAGCGAAATTCACATTATGAACTTCTCAGAAACAGAATCTGAAAGAGTTGCAAATTCATGCTGAAACTTGCTTTAACTTGGATTTGCACAGAATCAAGACAATGAAATGCAGATGAGGAAAGGCAACAACTAAAAAGAAATTTTATATATACAATCTCATTTTCGCAAAGAGGATGATGCAGAAGAATAAGAAAAACCTCCAGTAATAGCAGTTGAATGCATCAAACTACTTCTACTGGCATTTCTCTGAATTATTCTGTATTCTTTTTTTGTGTTGCCAGACTGATATGATGAAACAGCTGAAACAATAGCTGCAGTGTAAGTGGGCAAACAGATCCTGAATTGGCATCAGAAAGGCTAAGACTTCAATTTTTCTCTTATTTTGCCCATGGTATACTCAGTGACCTACAGGAGCATATGTTCAGGACAGAGGTATCAGTCTAAACAAGGAGTTATATATGCAACTCGAAGAAGTCAAATGGAACACGTTGGGGACCCCCACTACAAAACCTAAGTAACCCTATCTCACCATTATATGTAAATCCTACCAGTGGATAAAATGCATCCTTTGATTTAGAAAGAAGGCTGGAGATTTGTGTATCCATTCACTATGCAGAAATGGCTTGGTGATTATGAAGAGATGCAAATCTGGTAGGTATTTCACTAGCGGAGAGCCAGTTCATGAATAAAATTTGACATATTCCTGCACAGAATGGCCTGTAATGTTTTTATTCTGAGAATTTTCAAACGAAACCATTTATTTAAATACATAATGTACTACCTAACCTTCCCTTAGGGTGAATCTCACCCTCTGCAAATGAGTTGCACAAAGCTATGCATCACTGAAGTCATGTTAATGTTCTGTTTTCTTAGTTGGAGTGGGAGCTAAATGGTGCATAGACCTTTGTGCTCTTCTGGTGTAGAAGTGAAACTACACTCTTCATCCAAATGATTCTCTGAAAAATATCAGGAATTTTGTAAATATCTGCCAGATCCTTCAAATAGGAGATGTTTTATTCGAAGTCATTACAATTTCTGTGGATTTTTTTTTTCTTTCTGTCTCTTCTGTCACATCTCTGTTGCTAAATAATGAAGGATTCCCTCACAGTAATCCTCTCCCTGAAAAGATGTTATGGGAAAAAAAAAAAAAAAGATGGGGGAAGAAAAGTTTCTGTATTGTCTTTGCTTATCAGCTAAGTTGAAATACAGAGTGAATTTACTAAGAGAATTAAACTGCATGAACTTGCTGGGTATGGGGGGCTATCAAATAGGAAAATCAAGGGAATGGAGTAGAAATTTCTGCTGAAAACTTGAGCTACAGAAATGCTTGGTGATCATTTTAGGATATATGTCATCCTATAAATAAATTTTATAGATATTATAATGTGGACTCAATTCTTTCATCTCTTCCAGTAGTTTAATGCCAGTGTTGTCTGCCATTTATTATTATTATTATTAATTATTATTATTTCAGCTTGCTATTGTTCTTATTATTTGCTTATATTATGGTAAGACTTTTGGATTTCATACCAAACCTTGTAACACTGTACACTCTGGAAACAGGTAGTTCTATGTAAAAAGTACCACTTATTTAAATTATCTGCATTAAACTCTGAGCATGTCTTATCTGGGGCTAGAAAATGGCAGTAGAGAGTATAAACTCCCATCTCTGTTGCCTGATTTAACCAAGAAAGGAAGTGCTTGCAGTTTAACTTCAAGGTGAGATGAGCAAAAAGCCATTCAAAGTAACTTCCAAATAATGAGTTTTCCCCATCACTATATTAAAGACTGTTTAAGGAAAATTTTCATTAAGTTATGGTGGTTACAGGGTTAGTCACTAATTCAAATGGAGACAGCCCTGGAAAAGCAGATAGAATGTCAGGAAATCCATCTTTTTCCTATTTTACCATCCAAGGACTCTCGTAAATGCTTTGGGGTTTTGCAGGGGCTCTTTTTTTTGGCTGATTTTAATTTTTTTTCCTGTTTCTTTTTTTTCACTCCTGTTCTTTCCTCTATGTTTCCCTTTGTTCCTTAGGAGAGAGTAATGGTGATGCTACTAGGAACCCTATTGAATCATTCCATGCTCTGCCTTGCACGCTGCCGGTAGGCTCACCCAGCAAGGCTAGTGGTGACAGTCCTGGTTGTGTGTATGTGAATCTCTGCTTCAGCCAGCATTTTGCTGAGCGAGTTCATCCCCAAATGACTCCGCCCTAGGGGCGGAGGCCATGCTAACAGATCCTGGAGAGAATCCTTACATGCACAACGAGTAGATAGCACGTGGAGGCTTAAGGTTTGGCAGTCAAACCGTCAAACTGGCTACATGTTTTAGAGTACAACCTTAAAATACTGTGATAGCTACTACATCCAACTTTGCAAACCCCTGCGTTGACTAAACGTGCAGTCTTGGCAACAGCTCAGTAAGATTCAGGATTTTATATAGTATAAGAGTTTACTGCCAGCCTAGTCAAAATTATCCATCCTGTTGAAATGCCCAGCTATACATCTTTCAGGCAAGCTCCTAGGATCTTCCCTCTCAGTTACTGTAACAACTTTTTCACTAGTCTTCTGCACTCTTGCCCTATATTACAAAAACACTCCATCCCCTCTCCATTCATGCCTCCATCAGTTCCCTTGTCTTCCAAAGATTAGCTATTTGTCCTCGCTTTCCTGGTCTTTCATGATTTACTCCTGGGCAAATTAATCTGTTTTTTCCTACCACAAATTGTCATTTCCTACCCTTGGTCAATATTTGATGCTAGCTTCTCCCAAAATTTTGCTAGATTTTCAAACAAGCTTCTTTGACCTCTATAAATCCTTCTAGATGTCTGCAGTTACTTCATCATCTTGCTTGAATCCTTCTCTTTGATGACTATGCTGCTGAGATTATGGCCTTTCATGTTAAATATAGATAATGTTTGTGGACAGTGTAAAGAGGTTCAAGTTCTGTCCTGATTCAAAGCTGACTGTATATGAGGCAGCCTTAAGGATGTTTAGCCAGTAAGTACAGGATATTGCTTAACCTGATAAGCTTTGCTAAGAGGCTGATCTGCATGATCTGCATTTGGTTGTGTGTGTTCCCAAGTGGATCTAAGAAATGGACAGAGTTTTTTTTCTTAATTATCACCTCCTATAAACTTTTCCATTTTCTCTCTGTTACCTTCTTTTCCAGTTTCTCTATACTGTGTTTTGTCCTTAGACTGCAACCCTCCTTGCCTTTAGACTGTAAGTGGCTGAAACAGAAACCATGTAGGGGTTTTGTGTTGTGGGGTTTTTTCCTGATTTTTGTATATAAACTAACACAAGAGGATTTGGCTCCATAGCTCTGGTTCATTGGAGTTCTAGCTGTACAAATTCAGAATAAATCACATCATGCTGATTATTAATAATAAGCTAAAAAAAATTTGCTATCCAAACAGCATTTTAATAGCTATTTAAGTGAGCATTTGTGCTTCCACGCTGCTTCTCTGATTCCAGTAGGCATTGAGTTTACTCAACTAGAAACAAAAACCTTGCAGAAAAGTGCCTCTAAATTACGTGACCAAGGCTGAAGCAAGATGGCCTCAGCTTTTCAGTGCCAAGTCTCAACTGCCCATTGGGGGCACCTTTCCAGACAATACACAAAATCGTAATGTGCTCTTCCCATCCTGTGGGCAGGGTGACGGCCTGTGGCCAAATGTCTCAATGTGCCCAGGCGTGTTAACATAGGGCCAGCGGCTGTTAAACTGCACACAGGGCTGAGAACAGGTTCTAGTCCCAGTATGAGGCAACAGTGGAAGGGTATTTGACAGAATATGGCCTGTGTCTGCCAGACAGGATGCCAGCTCAGTTATTTACAGCTGGAACATTTTCTGGTACTTAGATCCAAACCTACGAAAACCATGGACAACTCCTGAGGAGCTCTTTGTACTGACAGGGTGCAGCTGCTAAATATGCATACAGCACAAAAAAACCAAACAGATTTTAGCACCGGCTCTAGACCATAACAAAAACTAAGGCACAGCTACTGAGTTCTTTCAATTAGGTTTCCTATGGCACTTGGAGTCACTGCTTGGACATATTTTTGGCCACCACGACTGTAACTGTGAGATAGTAGTACAACACTGGCAAAAGTTGTGTGCATCCCTAGCAAGTGCTAGCCTGCTACCTTAATATTCTGTCTTGGTAATTCAAGGGTTAACAAATTTATCTGGACCCAGAGCTTTGTAAAAAGAACCTATACCAGTATCTTATTACACCCAAATCAGGTCTTACTACAGATACACTTTAAAAAAATTGTATTTGTTAGACTGACTCCTAGCTCCTTGATTGGTCACTTGTAATTTTAAAGTTACCTTGTTAAATAGGTCAACGACATGTGACAAAGATTCTGAAAAACCCAACCAAACACCCACCTGATGAGATGGGATGTGATTGTTATGTAGCAACCTATCCCAGGAGTACCACTGACACAGACTAGTGTCCTCTGCTGTTATCGCTGTTATCTGTGCAGGTGTAGACTTCTACCAACGTTTGCATCTGCCCCCAAGCAGCAGAATATTCCCTGAGAACAGAGAGGAATCTCTGGGCATTTTCTTCTCCTTTGCTATGGTGTATTTTCTGAGAAGAAAGATAATTAAAAGAGTAGTATCGTCATACATGTTTGTTAATCCAGCAATGTTGACCTAAGACTGATTTCCCAAATGCCATGAGCTGGAACAAAACCTCGAAATCTATTCTGTTTATCTTGGGAAAGGAGTGTAAGCTACTGTCAACAACCATTGTTCACAGAAATGTCACACAGGAGGAAAAATAGAACCATGAGTACAAAGATATTTATTTTCTATGTTCAGTCATCACTAACACTTTACTGAATTAATCATTTGGTGTTTGTGTTAAGGAAAAGAAAAAGGCTACTGGGGAATAATTGGAGAGAATACATTCTGAGTGAACCGATCCCTGTATTTTCATCCAAAACCTGATTCTAAATGTTGGTGTTCATTTAATCAGAAACACAGTTATAATTTTCTGTTGAAATTCACTGGGAGCTGTGTGCCTAAAAATTCCCTTTTAATGTATATCCTATCTCTCAATTACACTTTGAGGGAGCAAGATGATTCTGTACTGTTTGCAGAAGATGCAAGAGTTATATCATTGGAGGCAAATCAATGAGTTAAGTTCTGCTAGAACTTACCTTTAGATTTATTAAGACACAGAGTATATGCGCACTCCTACTATTTAAAATCAATAAATATATTTTTAATGGTCACTTGAATGAATCAGGATATTAGCAAAAAAATCCAACAGGCAATTCTAGATCAATAAAAAAGGATTGCTTTTCTAAAACTTCCAATTCAAATCATTCTTTCAATGCTAACTTATACAAACATAATCAATTAAATTCAAATCAACTGTAAAATTATAAGGACTGCAGATCGCAGTAATTCTAGTGCAATAGATTTTATTTGAATAAGCAACCTCAAATCCGACATGGGTTTCTGAGCCTGGAAATAATCAAAGTAAGAAGAGAAATATGAACGCGGATGATTATCGGGATGAAGTGAGTCTCTGAAATAAATTATTGTCTTGTTGGAAGGGAAAGCAATAAACAAAATCTTGCTTTGTATTGCATTTACTTTATGCTAAGCAATACAAGGACACCATCTAGGTGACTAGGTGACAGAGTGTAACTTTCAGACCTTTAGCAATAGAAGCCAATTTCAATCTCTTTCACGTAGGTTCTAAAGGACTTCTGGAGGTCACCTAGTCTCCAGCCTCCTGCTTGAAGTAGGCTCAATAGGTCTGGTTGCTCAGGGCATTGTCCAGGTGAGCTTTAAATACCCCCAGTGATGGAAATTCCACAACTTGTCAGACAGTTCCAATATTTGACCATTTCACCATTTGCATGATAAAGTCTTTCTTTATATCTAGCAGGAATTTGCCTTGCTCCAAGTTGTGATTTTTACCTTTTCACCTGCTACTGTGTGCCTTTGAGAAAAGTCACCTCAGGCAGCTGAAGACAACAATGATCTAGCTAACTTCTCCAGGCTGAACTAAATAAATTATCTTGCCTCTTACAATTTCTTATGTGTTCCAGCCACTCAGAACAGGAGTACCTTGATCCTTGGCTATTGATTGGAGCAAATGGAATGGAAGAACATGTTTTAAGATGGTCTATATGTCTGGGTAAACCTGAACAGAAATATGGGCATATGTCCTGTTCACTGGCAAGTACTGCACAGGTAGACAGTGTGCACAGATTGTCTATTATACATTTGCAGAGAATTCACGCTAAGTAGGAAAAGAACAGAGGAAATGTACTGCAGGTCTGCAGATCAACTTGTACATGCAATGGGCAGTTGCCTAGGATTTCTGGGAGCCATGCAGCTCATTCAAAACCATTACTACTGTAAATGGGCTTTTTGGCATTGAGAAATCCTGGACAGGCATACCGTACCAAGCAGGATCAATGAGAGAGCTATATCCACTTAGTTCCACTTCACTACATCTTCATCTGCCACCTATCATTGCTGTGGGTGATTAGAGCTGAAAGGATTAGTGCAAAACAATAACACATGATTTACAGTCATTTTTGTTTCCATGCAGAAGCTTCATCTGAATTACATTCTTCTGGGTGACTATACTTTTTGCCAGAATTTGTCTACATTTGCTTTATATTCTGGCGTTTCAAATTTGGAGATGTTGCTTTCATATCATAAGAGCTTTTCTATTTTATGCGTAACACATTTAGCCAGAGAACAGACACTAAAGCATCTCATGTAATAAGGGAAAAAAAAATAAATTTTATAGGCAATATATGGGCACATAAAGTGTCCAAGATAAATAGTTTTTAACGTGTAATTCAAGCATCTGTTGTATAAATACACACTGTGATTTTATTTACATAATAAATTTGCAAATCAAAGTTAAGCCCATAGATAGCCCTCAACATTGAGCTTTCAAGCACAGAGAGTTCACATATCAAATGAACGGAACATTCTGAGTAGAGAGTATCATTCCATACAAACAGTATTCATACAGCTCACATCATGGAATAAATATATTCTATCCTGTAGAACAAAAAGAGAATATGCGGTTTTGATAGTGAGTGGAAATGTAGCAAAAACTGTGAGAATAAGAAACTTAAATAAAACTTTTGAATGACAGAAATGGGTATGATATGCTTTAATTTTCTCTCATATATTTATATACACACACAGATACTGCTACAGTATTGGCTGAATCCTATTCTAGTGTTTAACATAATTTGGTTCTTGTGATGAACCTCCCTTTATAAGGAACTTAAGGTTAGTTATTTCCCTGTGCTCTTCTACAGACTTCAGAAATGAAGTCATGTCACCCAGTCCCAACAGGAATCTCGGTCCTTGCTACACAGCACAGAAGTCATATAGACACAAGAGGTACTTTTCAGGTGCGTTTCTTCCAGCTTTCCTGGATCTGTCCACACAGGCAGAAGAAGTAGTGGCAGGACAAGCCAGCATATTTGTACTCATATGGTTACCTCCGAGGTACCTGGAGCAATGCCCTTTAGGCTTTGCTACGATTATTTTGGTTAACTTTTCCATTCCTTATTCTCTCCTCTCCTGAAACCCCTCAGATTTTGTTAGGGTTTTGGGTTAAGGAAAAACCTCTGCTTACCACTACATTCCAGCTTGTAACTTTGTTAGAGGTGATACCATTTCCCCCTTTGTTTTTACAGGAGCTGCCCTTTCTGTACCCTCTCTCTCTCTCTTTTCATTCAGATGGTCTACCAGAGAAAAATGTAAAGCCTGTGTTCAAGTACTCATGTAGATGGGAATGGAAAGAGGAAGAAGCCTGTCTTGTCTCCAAACAGGTTTCTCTAACTGCAACATACTAATTTGAAGGCAAAAGCAGATGAGAACTATTCAGTGCTGACAGCTCCTTGAGTGGTCTGCTGAGTCTTTCCAGACGTAAATCTCACTTTGTGCCACCAAATGGAAGTCCTAATGCACACTGTCAATGCCACACAAAAATGAAGGTATAAATTGATAAAGATATAATCATTAGGCCTTTCAGAAAGGGTTATAATTACTCAGCAGAGCTGGTGCATTTTTACATTTCCAAACTTTTGATTAAGGATTTCTAATTGGTTTCAGAAGTTACCTTGCCAGATGAAACTCTTGCCTTCATTGCTGGGCAATAACCCAAACGCTGTGGCTATGGAGTCCATTATTTCAGGACAACATTACAAAAAAGAGTTTTTCCTTTCTAGAGGAATAGTGTTAATTCTGTTGTTTCCTCCAGTTATAAGCTAAAAAAAAATGCAGTCATTACACTGAACATAATTAATCTTGCTATTTCAATGCATGTTGAGTAAAAATATTATTTTGCGGTCTTTGGGGTATTTTTTGTTTGGTTGGTTGGTTGGTTTTGTTTTTTGGTTTTTGGTTTTTTTTCACTATTGCTCTCCTAATAATCCCTAGCATTTAGTATGCTTTTCTGGACATTACTGAGCACTAAGCTAGCATATTAGTAGAATTGCCAATTGTAATGCCAAGGTTTCATTGCTGAGATCTCAGGACCATCCCTGTGTGGATAAAGTTGACTCTTTTTTCCTCATTCACACAGTTTTGCATAAAATCTATACTAAATTATTCTCAGTTCCTCAATATTCAAAGGTCCTTTTCACAGTCCTTCCTAGTCAGCCCTCAACTTGACTGCCCTGAAAAGCTTAGTATCCTCAGGAAATAGAATTGATCCCTTCTCCATATTACCTGTGAATCCGGTCAGTGAGGCATGCTCTGTTTTGCTTTATCAACTATAAAGAGAGAGGGAAGAATGGATAGATTAGACTTAGAAACCTACATTTGAATCAAATGCTCTGTCTTAATAAGATTTCTTTTACTGTTTGAAATTCCAAGAAATTAAAAATGAATTGTGAAATAATAAATAATACTCAGCTTTCATTAACGTTCTGTGTTCAGTTTAATATTTGTGACTACACTGAAACAGTCATCTAAGGGCAGAGTAGAAAGGCTACCAGTGTAATATCTCATAGATACTTTCAAAACAAAAAAGCTATACTTTTTATTTATTTCAGGGGGATCTCTTCTACTTTCACCCAGTGAGGTCTCTGGAGGTCTTTTCGGTGGTTTGATTTTTTTTTTTTCTTTTTTGCTTTTTAAAGCCCTGCATAGGGTTGTGCAAGCAAGGAAGAGTCCCTTGGGATTCTTTGGTTGCAGAAGAGCACTAGTAATGCTGCCAGACAGAAGAAGGACTAATTTGTGGCAGTCATTGGAAAGCAACAAAGATGAACCAAAAATAGGACATAAAAAGAAAAGTAAGCAAGCCAAAATACTACACATCACAGTGACTACTAGAGTGCTACATTTCTGATTCTGATCATTCCACATGAAACTGGCGTGCTGCTATATTAGCCAGGTAATATAAGTCATAAGAATAGTACATTTATGCTAAAAATTTTGAAGGCACATGCTAGTAAGCAACAAAATCCAAATATTTTCCCACAACTGACTATATTTTTAGTTGCCTTCCTCATGAGTTTCCAGAAAACTTGGTTTCATACACATTGGAGAAGGAGTATTCTGGCTCATTCATACAAAAATAATCATCTTTAAAAACAAAATGAAAATATTCTTCCTGCACAGACATTTGAGTTTATAGATATTTAAACATATTTATTATCTTACTGTAGATACAATTCTTAGATAAAAGCACACATTTTAATTTTCCTTGACAGAATACACATAAATGGCAAATAAACACCAATAAATGGAAATAAAAATGTTATCTTGATGAACTTATAACTTAACCACTCTTTTGAACAGAGATTGCTTTCAAATACTGATTTACTAGAAATTGAGCATAGCTGATATGTTATTCTCCTCAGATCAAATAGCCCAAGACACGTAATGTTTAGGGCACTGTAAACAAGCAGATTAACCTGATAAATTGTGCAAATATTATTTTATCTACAGTCTTTTAAATTTCATATGTGGGTTTTTATTTATGTATTTGTATAGCAATGGTTTCTAATGCATGTTTCACAAGACATTTAAAATGAACCTTTAGCTACAGACATGAAATTCAATGAGGAACGAGAAGCAATTTGTGAGCTGATAGAAGATCCTGAAGCAAAACACAAGCCTCACCTTCTTAACTAGATATGTCAAGTTCCATTCCTAGAAGAAACCTTCATCTGCTTTGATCACAAGTTGGATGAAAGGAAAAAGTGTCAGACAAAACCAGTAGGGCAAAAAATGGGAAGCATGATCTTGCACCTGCACCCTTATTACTAATCAGAACAGATCTACCAGGATGTAAGCAGGAAGAGTGTTCCATAGTGATTGATCATAGAGGGACAGAGGATGTTATGTATCTTACCCAGGTGTACTGTCTCCATGTTACGCAACCAAGTTGATGAACTTTACTACCTTTCTAATCAAAGGAGAGACAGAGACATATTCTGAGGACAGTTCACCCCATCCCAAGATAAATTTTCTTTTGGAATGGACTAAATCACCCTCTAGAGTTATCGGTCTCCTCTACTTACAACAGAGGACTAAAAAATTGTCTTCAACTAACCATTTAAATTGTAGAGAACTAAAATTAGTGAAGATGATTCCTATCTGGAAAGCAATGAGCATGTCTGTCTCAAGCCCTCACAGTGAAAACAGACAAACAGACCAAACAGATAAAAGTAAATGAATCAATGAATAAGTCTAAACTCAGAAATAGTTAGTTAATTTGTTCCAACCAATTTTGATTTCACAAAGCTGATGCCTTTTATCATGGCTAACCTGAAATTCTGTCTTCCCTGTTTAAATATAAGAACCTGAGTAGTGCTACCTTCTGCCAGTTGTGCAAACAGTATAAATACGAACAACGTCACTGGTCTATACATGAGCAAAAAGGTCTGAAACAGTACCAGATGTTTCTGGTCTTCTGTTTATGCAGCATAAAGCATAAGCAATCAGCATGGAGTAATAGACCCTTACAGAAATTTCTTATGCTGAACACTGCATATTCAGAGTAATTCACAGTTCTTTGTTTCATTCCATCTGCGTGCAACTAATTGCAACAAGATGCCTGTCCGAAAGCAAAGAAATATTTGTGTATGAGACAGTAGAAATATGTCTGAACCTTTTGTAGTCTTTTACTGAAAATCTAATCAAATTAAAAGATCATGTCACTTATGCAAGTACATCAACCATTGTAGAATTCTGAAGTAAACCCCATGTATCTTATAAATGTATAAGCACTTGTTGAACTTCAGGAGAAAGTTCTTCTCTAAGTAATCTATTTAAATAAAAATATTATCTTTGACTCGGATGTGTAAATTGGCTGAAAGCCAGTTGTAGCGTGGAATGGCATGGAGATAGTGCCTCAGTGAAAGAAAAAGGGCAAAGTGAATGTTTAAATTGCCAGCTCCTCCAATTTGCACTTAATCTGGTCTCCACAGTGTTTTCCCAATCAGTTTTGCTAACATCCTTCTAACTACTATTTCTTCTTTATTCTTTAAGTACAGAAGACCACTCCATAAATGCAGACCCAGGGCACTCTATTCCTTAATTCCAAGGACTTGGAAAATGCTCAGGGTCTTGCCATATCATATTTAATAGCAAAAGAATATAATGGCATGAGGCAGATATTTATTTGGTGCAACGAGTTATTTAAATAGAATTTATCCAAAGATTTCTGTTTTCCTGATAGTTATGACAGATCTTAAGTATGGTTGGAGATTCCATCAGTTCATGTGAGTCTATTCTCACTCCAAAGTGAAGGTAAAGATCACAGGAAGTCATCCCATTTTATACTTACAGAAATCATGGTTATCAATTTACAATTTTATGTTGAAGAGTTTACACTTATTTACACATTATCTTACTGACCGTGAAAAGGCATTCTACGCTTCCATGATTTTTCTCTTTATGGATAGTGATTTGCCAATAGCTCAAATAAGCATGCAAAATATTCTAACCTGCCTGCCAATGTGTCATTAGAACTTCTGAAGAGCTCCACAAAGAGAGTATCCAAACAGCCTCCTGTGTAAGTTACAGCCTAACAGGGAAAAAGGAAAGTTGAATTTTAATGAATGCTGAGAAAAGAGAGCAGTGACCACCAAAACATAATATCCTTCCTTAGCTGAAGGTTCTATTCAGTGTGCATGTAGACTATGAACTAGGACCTGAGCTATTGAATTCTTGGGGTATTGTTGCCAGTTGTCAGAAAATGAGAGTGAGGGAAGGCCTTTTGGAACTGACCTTTAGTAAAGTAAATTAAGCATGATTACTCTCTTCCTTATCACCTGTCTCCTTGAAAACCCTGTTATGTTACATATTTTGTGAACAAATGCTTTCATTTGTTTTCATTTTAACCTGATTTCTAAAAAGAGAATCAAAGAGTGCCTGTGGCTAAACATATGCAATGGACCTTTCATTTCATATGGGCGATAATCTTGCTTTTGGAGCACTTTTTCAGTGGCTCAGATCCACATGGATTATTTTCAGGGTATCCAATGAAAAACCCTATACCCTTCGGGCTAACCAAATAAGGTGCTTAGAGAGCCACTGACAGAGGAGGGAGCGTCTTCTAGCAAGGATAAGCAGAAAAGCTTTCCAGGACAGCTTTCTAATGTAGAACTATAGAGAAGCTCTAAGGGAACCTATAACACATACTTTTCAAGGAAAAAGAAAACCCAGAAGTTTCCTTGTTTATAAATTTAAACTGTCTTTCCAAATGGTCTTGTGCTTAAGGGAACTTTATTTCTCCCAAGACCAAACTCACACTGCTTATCTGACTGTCAGCTTGCTTGCTGGTTCATCCCACATATACTCGGATAGTCAACTGTAATCAAAACACTGCCAAAGCCATCACAATTGCAAAAAGTCTCAGAGGAAACCGTTCAGACTCCATGGCTGAGCTTTCATTCAGACTTTACCACAATGGTCTGTACCTTGGGAAGAGGATCCTATTGTTCCAGCTATGATTAAATAAAAATTAATTTAATTGCTTCTTAATTTAGGATAAAAGCAGAGGAAAAACACTTCTGTATGTGAGATTTGGATACATCCATTAACAGACTTTCTAGAAGAATTGTTCCTTCCAGCCTAAGAGTTACATGCTGGGTGTACAGGCACAAGGTGTTTACTCAGTCAAAGAAGATTCAAGCTTTTCAATTGCTCGCGTAACACTATCAAAATGGAAGTTAAAAATATCTACATACATTTGCTAATGAGAAAATTGCAACTTATCCGAAAGATTAGCCCAAATTATTATTTTAATTATATATTAGGTGAATTCCCTTTCTCTTGCCAGCTTAGCTCCTCAGCCCCATAGTGGTGTGGAGAATGCAATAGATTTCCAGAACCTGGTGAATCCCTCCGTGATGGGCTGATGTAGAAACTAAAAGCCCTTGAGAGATTTCAAGCTCTGCTCCCAGCAGAGAGGAGCCGAGCATTTCAGCTACTATCACCACACTCTCAGTGTTGAGAATGACCTTCATAATATCAGTATGTACCTTTGTCTTTGGTTTCATTACAGCAAATCTGCCTTTTGCCAGGTTGATCTGTTGGAAAGACTACATTTATTTTGTGATTCATGTGATACTTTTTGCCAGTAAAATTCAAGAAATTTAAAAAAGCCGAACCGTAGGTGGTCTTAAAATCTCTCAAATGTCTTAGGAAAACAGGCAGTGTGGAATTGTGATCACTGAATTGCTCAGAGATTGTGCAAAAAACTCGATTGCCCCTAATTCTGTGCCCAAAACATCTGCCCAGTAAAAGGCACAGGAACAGTTATGCTGATAAAAGAGCTTCATTAGCCATTTTAGTATCCTGAAAGGCATGTGGAATGGCAGAAACTAGTAGTGAATTGCACATGTTGAAAATTCCCTGTATTCCAAAAGCAAGAGCAGAGAAGGAAGAGGTTCAGAAGTAACGCTCCTTTCATTAGCTGGCCATAATGCTCATTTGCTGTGCTTGGACTCTTTGTAAACTACTGAGGGAGGCGGAAGGGAGCTCATGCATCTCTCAGCTATTTGCTTTGCAACAGTTTCAAGGCTTGAAGAGCCAGAGCCTGCAGTTGAATCAAGTTGCTTCTGTAACATGTGCTGCTCATGTAAAGGAGAAGATTAGGTTTATGGCTTTTTTGCTGGTGCTATTGCTGTGGAGGAGAATTAGACTAATACCCCTGAAAGGCAACATCTGTATGTTGTTGCATGTAGGCATGAAGTTAAAAGTATGAGGCTGATGCAATGTAATAACTGTCAGGCAATACCGCACCAGAAAAAATTTTAGCACAACAGTTAGGCAATGATGGTGAGAGAGATGGACAGGCTTAATGCATTGTTTTACATATTGTGTGCTTCTACAACATCAGACACTTTCTTTATTGAAGTATTTGTTCTTTGGCCAGCACAGTATTCTTGCCTCTTTGCTAATATGAGTTTATTGATGGCATCCATTCTGATTATGTACCTTCTTGGCCAGACTGTGCAACACAGATTACTTGCAGATTTTCTACCCTTAACAGAAAGAAAAGAGGCAATTACATATAGAAAATAATGTTTATTATTTTTAATATGATGTATAGGCATTTTCACTTTCAGCTGAAGCATGCTAAACTGGCTTACTTAAAATAAGAACATACAGAGTGAAATAGCAAATCGGTGTCTGAATTACTGTATAAAGAGCTGGGCAGTTAAGAAAGCTGCCAGTTATTTCCCCAGAAAAGGAAGCTGTGGTGGAATATATGATAAACCTTTCTTAGCATTCCCATCTAAAAAGACTTCACTGTAGAATAGGTTGAATCAAGACTAAGTCTCTGAGTCCACTTTTTAATATTTTAAGACAATGTTGCATGGAAGCTCAAATCTAGATTTTTTTATCACAAAGTGTGAGGCAGACTATTAGTCCTCTGAAAGCAAATAAAATATGTTTATGCATATATATGAAACACATAGACTTTTCCAAGGAAATGCAAATTCAAAATTTTCCTGAATTTTATAGCTTCCCTTTATTAATCTTATCTCTCTGTTTCTAGAACACTCATTTGTTGCTGGAAAATAGCCCTACCCATATTCCATTGATTTCGCTGTCAAGTATGCATGAAGTGTAGCTCACTATAGAGTACAGGTTCATTGTTTTCCTTTTATAGCACTGTAAGACAGTTCCCAAACTTCACAGTGTAAATGTAATTAGAATTTTAACTTGAACAAGAATAAAAGAATCCTTAACATGTGCTATTCTTTTGGTATGAAATTAACTATATCCTAAATTCTGTTATAGTCACATTCAAAACATATAACTGTAGACATACTATATATAATAACAAGTGAAAATGCTGTTATCATTTTCCCAGTGTAACACATGACATAGAATAGCAAGAAGAAACAATGGATTATGAGGAAATGTAACACCTTTATTATTTATTTACTGTGCAATTATTTTCAATAATATTATGAGCAACTGAGTACTGGTAACAATTAATTCCTTTTCTTCAGAAAACCATAAAAAGAATCTCTGGTGTAAATAATATTACCTCAAAGCTGACTGTCCCCTTTCTGAAGTTTCCACATTGAGAATAGGCACTTAGGACTGCAACTATCTGTATGCCTGCACTTTGTTGTATAAAATGTTTATAATTTACATAGAACGTAAATGTACAAGCTCCCACAAAGCTACTTTTATCTTCCAGCAAAAAAAATACTGTGTATAGCGGCATGAAAGGCAACTGAGCCATAATTACTACCAGCCCATTTAAATCAAAAGAAAGTCTGAAAACTTAAATTACATAACTTGTAGTTTCAAAAGAGCACTCTAGGATTTACACTGTCCAGTATACAAACTCAAGCTATGAAGCAAATTTTCTGGGAATTATCACTAATTTCCTGAAAGAAAGATTCACTATTTTGAAATATGCAAAATCTTTGGGTATCTGTAAGGTCTTAAAAATAGTTATGTTTATTTGTTTGCTTGTTGTTGCATTTTTGTGAATGACAGAGATGAGAGTGGTAGATGTTATCATCTGTATTATTAAGGTCTTCTAACCATCACCTCTAAATAGAATGCATCTTTTCCAAGATAACATGGAGGTGCTCAGTGGACAAGGAAAAGATAAAACGAAGACTTAGATTATTCAAAATTATTTAAAGCAATTTTTGCTTCACCAAAAAAAAAAAAAAATATTTGAAAATTTTTAAAGGAGTTAAAATTTCTTCTGAAAAGAAATTTCTGGGTGAAGATTATCAGTGCTGAAAGAGGATGGTAATATAAATATGATGATGTTTACAAATAACCTGTCACCCAATACACACAGGAAATTGCAGGAAAGTAAAATTAGAGGGGGATAGAGAGGGAATATGTGAAGTTGTCAGGGAATCATATAAATCTCAGTAGAGGTTTCTACTTAAACATTTTTTAAAACTAATGAAAATGCATCATTTGCAGTTTCATGAAAGATGCATTTTAGAAATAGTAGCATTTCAAGACTCTGTAGAATAACATCTGTATGACCTTACACTGTATGTTTACTTCCTAAAAAGGACAATAAATACTAAGACATAAACAATAAAGTAAAAAATTGCAGTATAGACTTAGCATCCCAATGAAGTTGGTGGTAAAAGTATGGTTTTAATGCTTGCTCAATAGGTCAATTATAATTCCCCAACTGGAAGACTTATGCTTAAAACCCAACATTTCTGTAAGGCATTTTTATGAGAAGGATAATGTTAAGGGTTCAGCTGTATAGTGGTCTGTGTTAAAATGTTTTATGATTGTGTTGCAAGTTGTATGTCACTAAGCAGTAAGTGTTCTGTAGATATTTTTGTGTACAAAATTTAGCAAACATTGGTAATGAGCTGACATGGGAAAGCATACTGCTTTTTCCTTCAGGCTTGTTAGGAAATCCAGGAAGATGTAATTCATGTTCATCTGTCTTCTCTGCACCAGTCTTACACTGGTGATAATGAACTAAACAGCAACCTTTTTACTTATTTTAAAATCTCAGTGCCTTGTCTGAGATTTGGGCATGTTTTTACCCGTAGCCATAGAATGGGCAAGGAGCGTAGATGTTAAATAAATAGAGAGAGAAATTTAAAGAAAATCTGAAGAGCTCTAGAAGCAAAGTTGAAGGACTGGGCACCTTTAATGTTTCCTGAGTCAGGTAGGGGAGAATTTGAAGCAAGGGATTTTTTACATACATTTAGCTTGCGGGATGGTCTATCAGAGCAGGATTTGTAGGAATTTTTACTCAGAACATGAGACCTTGCAGCTTCAATATTTTTGGAATATCAAAGCTCAGGGTCCACAACTCAAAGTTTGAGTTAACTGAAGATTTTTCTATGCAAAAGACATGCTGAAGCATTTAAGTTTTGAGAGCGGGGTACACTGTCTCTGCAAGCAGAGACATGGAGTTCAGTAGGAACTTTCCTGGTTCTGTCCTGCAGGAACTAATTCAGGCAGTCAATTGCTTTTCCTGTAAGAAATAAAAGATAAAAGTGTAAAATCATAACATCATATAAAGGACAAATATAGCTACTTATTTCAAAAGCATCATGCCTTCTGTCTCATACAGTGTAAATCCTGCTCTCTCATTTTAAATATCGTAAGATAAAGACGGCAGTGATGCAACTTTATCTCATTGCATCTTGAACTGAAACATAGTCGTAGAGACAACTTTTCTCTTCACCTCTAGTGTTTATTCTTTAGACAATCATTCCATACACAATTTTAGTGACAACAAATATAGGACATAAGGAACAGTGAGGAAAAAACAATTGTATGTTGTTTTTAGTGACTTAAAAATGCATTATTTTTCCTTTGAATAAGGAAGTACTTTATACGTATTTATAAAGGGACACTTTCCATGAAAAACGAGTGGAGATTGGGGGAAAGGAAAAGGAAGAATGCTTAATAGTTGCTCTACATTTTATTCCTTTCTTAGCAGTATTGTTCTCATGGTCTGCTAAATGGTTGCCATACCTAAATACTGCCATCAAATAATGTTTGGGTTTTTTTCCCTCTGAAGACAAAGTAACCTGAGGACAGAAAATAATGCAACTTGCAGAGATCTAGAAAATGGCAAATATCAGATATCTTACAAAATTCAGTACAATTACATCACCATTTGTTTTGATTTATTTGGCTTCAGAATAAGCAATATAATGCAAAGTCTACTAATGAACCGTCAACATGGCAAGAAACACCATGAGTTAGAGTGGATTCATCTTTTCTAATTTCTACATCTAAAAGTTAGACAATGAAGACTTTTTAGTCAGTAGAGAAAAATGGGCATCTTCATAGGGTGATTCATCTCATCCTGACATGTGTCTGGATCACACAGCATGAACTGTGCTTCAGAGCACAAAGGGATCCGAGGGATCCTAGCTGAGACTCAGATGTTTCACTTTTGAACACCTAAGGATAGCTGAGATTATTTCTATCTATTAAAGATTCATTATGAAAAAGCTGTCATACAGCAAAATAGTGTACAGTCAGATAAGTAAATCTCTTAACTATTTGGAAGAAAAAGAGTAATTTGTTAAGTATGAGGAATTCTCATGGTAGCATGGTAGGACAATAGAATTTTCATTTTGACCCTCCAGACATAATATATGTCTTTAGTGCACAAGGTAACCATTGTCTTATGTTTTATCTTATTAAAATGATACTGTGTGTGCTTTCAGATTTAAATTGTTATGGCTTTGGCTTTGCTAACATGCTAGGGTACTTTACACTGGGACTCAAATGAACCATGAATTCTCCTGGGAAGTATCTTCCTCTTACTTCCACAAAACAAAAAATATCTATATTAACTATTTGTAAGTATAGGCTAATGTATGTATTTAAACTCATACTTATGACTTTTTTATAACCTTTAGGGGTTACTTTATTAGAGTTTGTACACATAACCTTTTCACTCAGTTACAAGAGGGAACTTTTTACCACACCAAACTTTTATGCAAGAAGTGGAGACTTGTATTAAGGTGCAAAGTCCAAACCCAGACATGGTAGTCTAGGTGTGAAGCCATTGTGGTTTTGTACAATACTGGTGAAAAACATATTCTTATTTCTATCATTGGTGAAAAAATTCTTTTCAGCTGAAACTACCACTAAGTGTACCACAATGCTGTCCCACATGTGGTCTAGGAAATGAACTGAGATCATCAATTCAGGCCATGAAAAAATGGCTAAAAATTGTTCAGTGCTGACCTAGGGTGATTGAAGCAGTGTCATAAATTTGAAAGTTCCATGTATCCTATTATATATCCCTTGATACATTCACATGTCTGCTGTTATTTTGGCAGACAAATGTATGTCACAAATTACTTTTCAGTCACAAAGACTTCACAGCAATGAAAAACCCAGCATCGTTAGGGGAATTGGTAACATTGTTAGGGAAGGTAAGAATTTGGAAAGAAAGGCTGAACACATCTAATGGCACAAAAAATGTCCCATATAGAAACAAAAACATGGTCAGTGAAGATAGTAATTGTCCCATGTTTTAAGTGACTTATGAGCATTTTCCACCTCAATGCCACATGGTGTGATTGGCAATAAAAGAAGGATTCAAAGAAAATGTCTCAAACATATGAAATAACTATAGGATTTAAAAGAAATCAGAAGGGCAGGAATATTTCACAAACGATAAAACATCAAACCTAAGAAAGCCAGAGACAAGAAATAGAGAAAAAAAATCTTTTAAAATATATTTCAGGGGAGGAAACATCAAAACACTGTCTCTTTGCACCATGTCAGGAAGTGCTTGATTGAGTTATACACAGTGGGTACGAAGAAATTTGTTTTCTAGAGAATGATGCTTTGAGCAGTATGTATTAGAAAAACTCTTTCAACCTTAAACATCACAGTGTTACCTTTGTAATTGACATCCATGCTCATGGAGAGCATGTGGAGGAAAGAGAAAAACAGCCTTCCAACGCAGCTTTAATTTCAGATGGTTTTGTAGCCTTTGATTATTCTTTAGGTTCTCTGAATTGGGGTTTGCTGTAGTTTCATATCAATCTGTCAAATCAAGATGTTTTGTTTACTAAGTATTTTTAATCAAGATGTCAGACCAAAATAATCCGTTATTCTAATTCAGGTTTCAAGTATTTCACTATGATTTTCAGCTGTAGAGACTTTATAGGAAGTTTCTGTACACAGGTTTGACTTGATCACCTCTAAACAGCAATGATATAAAAATTATCAAACCCTTATTATGACAGTGAATTTACCAGAAAAATGATTGAGGAGTAGACAGTCCAGAGATAATTTTGAATAAATAGAAGAGGTTTGTGTTTATTCTGATGGATTTTGGACCAGACCTTATCCACAATATCCCCATCCTAGTAATTCATCACTGAGTGATGAATGGATTGAGAGCAGCCTTGCAGAGAAGGACTTCACGATATCAGTGGGTGAAAAATTATATATAAGCCAGCGGTGTGCACTTGCAGCGCAGAAAGCCACCCGGCCCCGGCCGACATAAAAGAAGCATGGCCAGAAGGAGGTTGAGGGATGTGATTCTACTCCGCTCCCGCTCTGCACTGAGCTGTACTGTCCTCAGTACAAGAAAGACATGGACCTGTTTGAGTGCATCCAGAGGAGGGCTGTGAAAACGATCAGAGGACATTATCTTGCCTCTTTCAGCTGTTTTACAGTCAATACTATGATAAAAGCATTTAATTTGCATATTTACTGTACAAAAACTTCACTTTACTTCCTTCTTCCATGCTCCATCTGCTTTGTGTAGAGAGTATGTAGTTTACATGTGGGACCATCCACCGCTTTAGGTTTTTACAGGAATTAATTGTAAAAGGAATTGTGTAATGATTGTTGTTGCCTTGTGAGTTGAGTTTCATAACAGACCTTTGTCCAGCTACTGTGCTGTAGTCCTCAAATGAGATAGGCAAAGATAAGAACTCCATTCCTTCATCACGACAAGCCTGACGTGTTTTTATGCATGTCTAGGAGCAAAATGGTAGCATGTCCATTTATTTTGAAAAAGTTGGGGCACTTAGAGCTTACAGGAGTCTCCAGAGATAATGACAGCTGAATGAAAGCAATAGGATCACAACTTTGGGTACTTTACATGAATTCTATTGACTCCCTTTCTGTGGATTAACCTCCAATTTATGTTTCTTAACATCTTTGTGTTTTTCACTAGTAAGATTTGCAATATAGTAATCCTGTGGTGTGTTCATTTAACAAAATGAAGATCAAACCTTTGTGTCAACCTGGAAATGCTGCTCAAAACAAACATTAATCATCCTTAGAGGTGCTTTGGAGAACATTTTTCCATTGATTTACTCCTCTAATTAAGCCACCTATATGAGACACCTCAGTTAGAGGAATGTTGTTAGGTAGTCCCCTTCTGTAGTCATCAAAGAGAGACAGGCAACACAACTGGGTAATTCACATTGATCAAATCAATGGTTTGAAACAAGGCCTTCCTTCTGAGAACACTGTCAACCAGAAAGGAATGTAATTTTCATTAAAATCAACTGTATTATGGAGTAGCTTCCTTATCAGTACGTTGAATATCTTCCTCAGTGCTTTATTACCTCAAGAATAAAACGTGTAACAACAAAAATCGTTACTTTACAATATATGCCAGCAAACAAGCTCGTGCTGTGAAGTACATTTAAATACAGAGCTGATAACTGATTCTGAGTTTCAGCTGGATGAAAACAGCTTTTACTTCAAATCCTAATCCTGTTATGTAAATTTAAAATAATTCTTAGAACTCATCACTATGTGAAAGATTTTGGGTCAGGTATATTTGAAGTATCAACAGAAGTGTACACTCAAAATATGAAATATATTTACACTTGTGTTAAAAAAAATGGGTTTCTAAGACACCTTTTGTGACTCAGTTTGTATTCCTGCTATCACTTGAGCCCACGAAGACAAAGCAAAGTCACATAGTGACCTGTGGTCATCAGACTGAAACAAATGGCTAACAACAGCTGAAAAAGCCCTCTGTCTTTGAAATATGGTAGTGACAATTGCTTGAAGCCCCTACATCTACTGGAATTTGTCAGACCATTTTTTCACATTTTGAAAATAAGAGGCCATTTCTGCTTATGTATCTAAGAATAAAGGCACAGTGCTGGAGACTATCTTCTATTTAATTTGTTCAAAAAAGATACTACTATTTGTGGTGGATCTTCCTGGAAAGCTTGAATAATTCCTTTAATTTGCCTCATGCTGTTTCCACTGTTGTCACCCTTCTGTTTAGGACAGAAGAACCAGCAAATCAACCTAAGGTTCTTTGGCTGAAAGAAATCGGGGGAGAGGGACGTGTGTGTATGTGTTTTGTTGGGTTTGGGGTCTTTTTTGAATGTTTGAGAAGGTGATCATACCCATCCAACAGAATCTAAGAAATTTCCACACAGAACAGAACGTTAAACTAGATTTTGTGCTACAAAGAGGTGTTTCAAACTTGGTATGGGCTTACAGGCAGTCACATGTTCCTGTATCTTGGCTTACTTTATTCTTTCTGTATAGTTTCTAAGTTGTTTCTATGAAAATAAGCATTAAAATTATGTAGACAAGCTATTTTGTCCTGTTCAGTGCTTTTCCTTTTAACCGTATAATCCATACAGAAGAGACTTATGGTACAGAGAGCATAAAGTTGCTTGTGATATGTAATGAGAAACTACATTTGAAAACATTGATGTTGTCATTCATTATGGACCACTCTCAGATGAATAGCCATCTTTGCAGAGGTATCCTTATCTTAGGATAAAATTTATTTTTAATGCATTCTGTGTTAGAAATAATTTCCAGTACCTCAATTAATGTTTTTCTATATCATTTTTTGTCTTTAATTATGAATTTTTTTTAATGGCATACGTATAGCATATGCAGAACAGCTGGTTCTTAGGCATCTGTTAAAGACCATGTCCTGCCACACAGGTGTTTACTATCCATGAAAAGCTATAATAAACATAGAGACACTGTGATCTGATAAAATTCAGATGTATTAAAATCAACGGGCATATTCTATCTAACATAAAAGATTGATAATGAAAAAGTACTAAATAGAACCATAGGTTCATACAAGACCATAATTTTTACAAGAAATGTGCTTTCAATGTTATTTACATTAATTTGAATGAGCACATCATTTGAATTACACTATTGCAGAATAGGTATCCATAAGATTGAAATATGAAATTAAAATTTTATGGCAAAAAGGACATTTTTAAAGTTACAATATGGTATCTCATTAATCTCTACCCTTTTATTTCTCTGTCTGCTTTCCACATTCTACAGTTTTGGATTGGCTATATGACTCAAAAAGATTATTTTTTATAT
>VXAK01001056.1:0-12344 GCA_013399435.1 Arenaria interpres
TTGGGAAACTATAACATTAGTTTGCTAAATCTATAAACCATGGAATTGTCACTACAAATACAATGAATAAAACTAGGTAAAGTAGCTTGTAATAAATATTAATTTCTTCCAATGACTTTTCCTGAATAGCCACTAATGCATTTGTATACATATCTATGAAAAAATACCATTTCATTGGCAACTCTGCCGATATTTTTTAATTGCAATTCTTACAGCCCATTTCCCTTTTCAAACAAAGGGGCAATGGGTAAAACCCCTCAATACAGCAGCTAAGATTAAAAATTCCTACTAGAGCAGATTATTTCATTTCTCACCATGTCGTCTATAAGAAAAAAGGCACAGCAGGTGGCTAGTAAAATTTGTAGCAGATCTATAATGAGTCAGATCAGGCAGAGCTGGCAAGCATACAGGAATATAATCAGAAATCAGTGCACTAAAGCTTACTTTATTCCCCAGAAACAGAAATCATTACATTAAAGGCTTTCAATGTTTTGGTAAAACAGTTATTTCAAAAGAATGAAAATGTATGCTAATCCTTTCTACTTGTTTTAAGAACTTGCTTACCAGTGAAACAATAACATAACTAAAGGCTCTCAGACATTATACTAATTATTTTTCACCTGATCGTTTTTTACTTACTTGAGCATTTTTTCCCAGACATCACTGTCATAAAAGGCGTGGCTCCAACCCATTTTGACTGTTCCAACAATGACATTCTGCTTAAAAACATCTGATCCTAACTTGCGATACAGTTCTTCACAATCATCCAGAGGGATATGGAACAACCCCAACATAAAAGCTAATATAGCTCCTGAAAAAGAAATATTTTGAAATGTAAAATATAGCCTGGAGTAAGATTGTAAAGAAGTCTCACCATTTAATGCAGTTCACAGGTTAGCAGGATACTTATCTTGAAAGGGAAGACCAATTTACATTTATATCACTAAATTCCTATTCAAAGATCACAAACTATGTTTTAAAGGACACACACAAGATAGGAAGAGTCTACTTTAAAAAACAGAACTATAAGAAGTTGACAAATGGCATTACTTCATTTTGCAGATTTCACCCCTGCAAGCATGTATACGGCAGAAAGCAAATCCACTGTGTTATTTGGAAAGAGTAAGAGAAATCAGTGCTGTAGGATTAAAAATATATTTGGAGCATTACTTGCTATCTGGCAAACTCCGAACCACTAAAGAAAAAATTGTAGGAAAATTCTGTAAAAAGAAGGAAGTTTTGACTAGTTTGGAATACATTTGGTTCCAACCATTTATAATTAGTCATTCATACATACCGCCATCTAGTGTGTGCCTAAAAAACACATATATGACCTACCCTTGTAGGAATAAAACAACAGTATCTAAAAAGTATGGTTGCAGAATACCATTAAAAAGACTGTGGCTTTAAACAAGACTTAACTTCCAAGCTTCTTTTGCTCTCACGTCACTCACCACCAAGTGTTAGTGGATTGTTAGTCCCCATTTTTAAAAATGTAGCACACAAGCTACATATATAACCTGGGCCTACCTGACACATCAAAGTTTCATCAAGAGGAACTTACTCAAACTGCCAAATAACCGAATGCCTATATTCGACACAGACTAAACATCTAGCAGCAGAGAAACATTATTTTCCTGAATCATGCAAATCCTATGCTACCTTCTTTTCCTCTTAACTCTCCAGTACTGATTATAGAATACCACACATTTTCTATTTTGGTGTACAGTTTCAAAGCCAAAGAGCCAAAATTCATACCAAATGCAAAACTCATCTTCATTTCACCTCCTGAGAAACAGCACCAAAAACTGCAGTGTGCATCAGCACACAAATGGCAGTAGTTAGTATCAGAGTCAAGGTACGCATTAAAAGGCTTTGCTGAAACCTCCTAGATGGTAATCAGACACTCACAAGAGAGTAAAGTCAAAATCAAAGATATAGTGCAGGCTCTGTCAGACCGTCCAGTGAAAAAGGTTTCTGATGCTTTCATCACATCCTGCTCTGTATCACAAACTTCTACACTCCAGCCACCATCTCACCATTTCAACCAGGCCAACACTTCAGGCGGAAAAAATAGCTAAATAAAACCCATGAGGCTAAGGAGCATATCTTGAAGAACATAAGAATACAACTGGCTAGTAAGACACATGATAGACACAAATATAACCTGAAAGACAGAAGTATTCCTTCCTTATTTGGTACTAGTAAGACGTCAGCTGAAGTGCTATATGTGTACCTGAACAACATTCTTCAAAAAAGATGTAGACCAACTGAAAAAACATAAGAAACAAACAAAAAAGTACCCAAAAAACAATCACAGGTTGAGGAAATCAGTCTGTAACAAGGCCCGAGTAAACAGGCTACAACAAAAGCTTTTAAATGCACAGAAGGCTGCTGCAAAGAGAGAAGAAAGAATCCATTATCCATGTTGCTGGGGAGTCAGGACAAGAGGAAACAACTTTGGACTGCAACAGGAAGATCCACATAACACATTTGTATTTTTTCCCCTCCCCTTTTCCCCCAAATGTAAAGACAGCAGAACAGTAGTACAAATTTTCTGAAGAGGTCTGACATGATTAAAAATCTTAGAAAATTATCAACAGTGAAACACACAGAGCTGATCCTTGCCTTGGGAAATGGGATAACCTCCTAAGGACTCTTCCAGCTGTGTAACATTGTGTCTTAACTTAAATCATGAGTTCTCCTGAAAAAAATACTTCTTCCATCAGAAAGGTTTTCAAAATGCATTTCAAAACTGGAAAGACATCATGGGCAAAAAAAATCATCAACACAGAGCGATGCCAGCTTTGTTTAAGGAGGCTCCTCATCTGCAAATCACTGAATGTTGGAGGGATACATGGGGGCACTAGCCCTACGCTGCTCTTAACAACTTGAGAGGAATATATTAGGACAATATCCTTATGTGAAGTCCTTATATGAACTTCACATAGATCTAAAGCTGATGATCAAAGAGACCAGTACAATTCAGATGTCTTTGTAGTAAAATGCACTGGAAAACAATATGCTTAAAGAACCTTTGATCAAAGTATGTAAATAATCGAATCCCTCATATGATACATCTGAATGTCACTTATTGGGAGACTGCATGGGTGGTGAAAAGAACATACAAGCCACACCCACAGCACACCAGCAGGTAAATTGCCCTCAATGGGTTAAGTGCTCTATGCATCTATAAAAGCATGTCATTCTCTGGAGAACAGTGATAATTACTCTCACTTAGAGAACTCCCAGGAGCTTCGTTCATGGAGCAATGATATTTCCTCCTCTCAACTGCCTTGTTTTCATCTCTACAGGCACAAACTCAGTACAGAATTTACATTAACATAGCTCCCCATCAAAAAAATTTCAGTGGCCATCACTGCATTGCGTGTGCTTTCAGATTTTCTGGTGCTTCCACGCCCACAGATTATGCTCAGCAACAGGCAGATGACCTAAACAGGCAGGGCCCATTACAGCATCCTTATAGTGACCTTTCTCTGCAACTGCCTGCTTTTACACCCTATGACCACCAAGGAGTGAAGTACAGGGAACCTAACTACAAAGACAGACTATCATGATGAATTCACAGCAAACTGATTATTTCTAAACAAATGCAAAACAGCTAAATGATAACAAGAGATAACGTGCACAGTGCAAAAAAGAACTGTAATGCACCATCCTCCCTTTGATATAACACATCATTCTTTAAAGCCCAATTCATCCTGCAAGCGTCTGCAAATTCTATTTGATGCACGCACCATCAACACAAACTGGAACTGTGAAGTACACTGCTAGCACAGGCTGACAGATATGTATGACCTCTCCTAGCCATGTCCTGCCACCTATTCTTGCAAGCTGGATTACCGCAGACAAATGCATGATAGTGCAAACAAAGTTTAAAATAACATGCTAAATAATTACTAGCAGTACAAAACCCAAAACGTGGTGAAGAATTAAAAACAAAGTGAGTTCTAATCCAAGTAGTGGGATTGAATTAAGAACATCAGGCCTCTCTGCCAAAGGTAAAACGTCTTTATCATGATTGAAGGAGACATTAAAGAAGTGTTTGGTTAGAGAAACTCTGTTCCAAAGAAACCACCACTGACTACTAAATTAATTAGCAAAGGATTTCTTTTTCAAAGTATTGAAAATGTAAAGCAGGAATCTATATTGTGCCTACAAATAAATTCTTTCTAGCATACCTAAACATTCTCCTCATTCTCTACTCTGAGCCTACTAAGCAAATCTCTGGAAACACAAATATTGTATCTAGTCACGGTGACCTGCATGTAATGTTACTTCTGAATTAAACTGCAGGGAAGATGAGTATAGTGCAAAAAATTGAAGATTTTGGGTTTCTAAAGAAACTGAGCTATTGAACTACAGCATACCTCTTATGTTAGAAATCAGCATTATGCTGCTACTGGTCTAGCATCATTTCCAAAAGAGATGACTGTCTTAAAAGGAAACCTATGATTTAGTTTCCTATTTCCTAGGGAGGAGTAACATTTCATTGAGTCACAAAGCAATTAAGGCTGGGAGGTCATATAGTCCAACCTCCTGGTGAAACACATTCAATTAGAACAGGTTACTCAGGACTATCTCCAGGGATAGAGATGCCACAGTGTGTGTAGGCAACTCCTTCCAGTGACTGACCATCTTTGCAAGGAAAACACAATTTGGCATAAGGAATCATAACTTCCCATATTCCAACTTGTCTGTTGACTTTTCTGCTATCACTGTGGATCTTCAGGAAGAGCCTAGTTTCATCTGTATTTTCCCATTAGTTGAAACAGCAATAAGGCCTCCCCTTAGCCTTCTCTTCTTAAGGCTGAATAAACCCAGTTCTCGTACTCTCCCCTTTTTGTCATGACCTCCAGTCCCCTGATCATCTACCTGGCCCTCTACCAGACTCACTGGGTATGTACAAGAACGTACCCAACAGATTAAAGGTCTACTGAGGAGCCTAAAACTAGACATACAGTGGCCAAATAGAGACTCCTAATCTGTTGGGTATGTTCTTGTGCATACAAACCAACATGTGGTCAGCTTTCTTTGCTGCAAGGGGACACCGATGGTTCATGTTTAACTTGACTGGGGATTTTTATGTAAAGCTGGTTTCTAGCCCCATCAGCCCACCCCAGATGGAGGGCTTGGTACTTGGGTTTACCAAACCTTAGGTGGTTCCTGTCAAGCCATTTCTCCAGTCCGCACAGGCCAATCTGAACAGAGGGCATCACTGCACTGACCACTTCCTCTAATTTAGTATCATCCAGTATCTTGCTACAGGTGTACTCTGTCACACTGTGCAGGTCACTAGTAAAGACAGGAATCACTGCTGACCCAGTATTATCCCTGATGGACATTATCTTAGTTGTCTGTAAAGCCCCATAAACATCTAAGATACTTGGATCTATGTGCAAAAAGAAGGTTTCACATTTGTTGAAAAAAATGACAATTCTGTTTGAAGTTACAAGCATATCAAGAATCACCTAAAGTTCTTATTCAGAAGGCAAAAAAAAAAGACTTTAGAAATCACACCTGTACTTTCCCAGCTTACACTGGGAAACCGTCAACTTCTGCAAAATCTACATTTATTCTCAGATGTTCTTTTACTATATTGATAGCAAAATTCCAATGTGTGGCTTAATTACCTGTGCTTACACCACAAATGTAGTCAAAAAGTTGATGAACCGGCTTTCCAGTTAGTTCTTCTAATTTCCGTAGAGTCTGAAGTGCAACTAAACCCCTGAAACACAAAAAAAGCCCTTCAAATACAACGGTAGTTTCATTTTACATAGCTGTAATTAAGCCCGCCTTTGCTTAATTATAACTAACCATAACTGAATAACTACAACAGTAAGAATCCTGAATATTTCAGGGAATGAAAGAGTAGCAGAACACAATTAAAATGGAATGAAGAATACTAAATATGAATTGCATACTCAGGCATACCAAAAATAGTATTCAACAGCTACAGCCATATTGTTTTGTAGCCATACTGTTCTGCAGCAAAGGCTCAAGGATGACCATCTGTAGATTCAGACTCAGGAGAGGTTTTAGCTGCGTTCACACCACAAAGCACCCAAAGTTTGGTCTTACCAGGGTCTTATAATGCCCCTTGGGACATAGTATTTTTCTGTTTGTCTTTTTTTTTTTGCCTTAATTCAATGTGTCTGAAATAATAGGAGAGATACATTCCAGACCATCAGACAGAAAAGGTGCTGGGCTAGAGCTAGAGAACTGTGTATGGCAAAAGGAGCACCAAACCAAGTCCTATCTTGCCAACACATTCTGGTGAGAATGGCACCTCCTGCATGCTGCTCCCACATCTGTCCTGGCTTATGCTGAAGAGCACTAATCAACCCAGTCAAAAATTATAACCAGCTGAACACCACCAATTAGGTGGCACAAGACACAGGAGTCATTACTCAGGCTCACTCTCCAGTACATGTTTCATTTAGTGTTATAGATGTAGATACTGTTTTCTAAAGATGATGTGTCTTATAATGTCACTCTTCTAGAAATCCAACAGAAAAATTAACATACTTTATTTATACATACAGTATCCTTCTTTCTACTTTGTAAATTTTTTTATGTTTTACAATGAACTTTTGGAAGCACAGATGTTGAAGTTGTGACATACGCTTACTCCTTACTGAAGACAACTGATTTTGATGCAAGTAAAGAAATACTATGGGGAAACAAAAAGTTCACAAAACAGTATTTCTGCAATGACTTCACACTTTCTATGAATAAAGATTTGTGAATCAGTAAATATTTGCCAACAAGATTTCTTCAAATATGCCTGAAAACACAGCTTTTAGTAAACACCAGGCTTTAAATTTAATGAACGTGCTTCTGCTACTACTCCTTACAAACTGTGATAGGTGCATAAATTGATGCATTACTAGGGCACACATAAGTAAGGACATGTGGTGCACAAATTTAAAAAAAAAATAAAAAAGTGTTAGCTGTAGAAAAAATATAAATCAACAGCATGGCTAGAATAGCTTTCACCACTAACCTATTCATTCTTTCATACGAGACCAGTCTGCTAAGGCAGGTTACCCTCCAAACAAGTAGAAGAACATTTCTTTTATTACGAAGTCACCGCAATTATAAGAGTATAAACTACTTGTAGCATTTCACATCAATTTTGTATTTAGGAGATTAGAATTTTGAGCAGACTAACTCAAACAACCATTAAATTTACTTCCAGAAGGAGAATGAGCTAATCCAAGCACTTAAGCATGTAGCCAACTTTAAAATGGGTGATTTCAGTGTCATGGGACTACTAATGCATGGAAAATTAAGCACAAATGCATACAAAAATAATACCCATTCCTTGGATAGTGAAATGTAGCAGAACTGTAAATCATAAATTGCATCTTTGGGCACAAACTTATCAAAGAGAAACTGAAAATTTATTTCCAGTTACGGTATGAAAAAGGCTACTATATATAAAAAAAGAAGTTTCACCTTGTTCCTCCTCCATCAATGGTGAGGACTCGAATTCCCCAGCCTTTCACAGGGTCTGTATATCCAATTATGGCTAAAGTCTCTCTAACAGCAGCCTGAAGACTTTCGTCATTTGCCTGTCTCAGTCGCAGTAGGCATGGGATTAATTTTTCCTATTGATAAATACAAAGATATTTCATTCTAACTACATGTTTGTATCAAAAGAATCAATGCTTAAACCTACTAGTTTGGCATTTAAGTATAAAAATAACACATCAGTTAAAATTAGAGGAAAACTTCTTTACATCTGTATGTACCCATCTCTCTTTGTAACAAGAGAAGGAAAGGACTCCAATATTACGTCAGACACACCCCATTGCTAAAGTAACTACCTACCAGAATTAAACAATCAAGGTGAAATGTAAATCTGTCAAATAGCTAGAAAAAGCTATATTTACCAGCAGTTTAGTTTTATTGACTTTAACGTCACATTGGTCAATTATAAACTCAAGTACGGTGCACACCAAGTATAGCTAAAAGCCCAGATTTTGCTGAATAAGCATCACACTCCTTCAAAACAGGAAATGCCTTCTACGTGCACTAATATTGAAACAAAGCAAAAATTAAAATTCTTCCTCACACTGAATAACTTTTAAATGTCAATTATTATGACAAAGATACAGGGTATTATAACCAAAATGGGAGCACTGAACGTACTCTTTCATAACAAAGTAACTCACATCTTTCCTGTGGATGCCCCACCTGTACCCTGCCTGGATGATTCATCTGGTTTGTACTTCATTCCCAAAGATCTCCTTTACAGCAATTCTACAATCTATGTCACACATCTGCCACATCTTTTAGTAAACGGCATGGGACTGGCAAATGCTGTGATTTGGCTAGCACTGCTCGAGTAGTCTATCACCCACCTCCTGTCCTCTCACTGCAGGAAAGAGATCGAGCAGGACCAGATTATATGAACTTATTTGACAGTTATGCTCCGCTCTTGTCATCTCTCTTCAAAGGAAGCATGCAAACAAGCATAAAAACTGTTGTGCATATGCAGATCAACTGTACTGTACATTCCTGTTTGGTCAACTGTGACAGAGGACACAGCGTACGACCTTTATCTACCACTAGAATAAGCTATACTATCTATCCACATGACAATGCTGTGTGCTTCTAAATTAAACGTTGCAATCTGAAGAGCCTTTAGCTAAACTACTGATAGTTTAAATACAAGTCTCCTTGAACCAGCTAAAAAATAGCTATAGACATTCACATTGCAACCTTTACAAACAGAAAATGACTAGCCCACAAAAGCACAGAGAAAGTTTTATGTTATTCTACATTGACTGTCTGTCAGCTATTTATTTTTTGTGTAAGCATAAAGACTATTTGCACCTTAATTGCAACTCCTCTGCTCTCTGGAAATTCTAGAAGGTGATAGGTCAGTTCTTCAACCCTGCTGATACAGACTCTTCGATTAGAGGATCTTCGTAGGGCTTGAACTAAAGCTCGAGTCCTGTTATCAATACTCACTCTCGCAATAATCTAAAAAAAGATAAAGTCATACAGATAGCATAAAACAGCTCTAAGAAATGAGCACAATTTGTGAACACTAATTCCACACTGTTATTTTAAGATTTCTCAGAAGTAATGGACAGCATGTTGTACTAGAGATCTTCTACAGGCTCCAAGTAAGCACTGCTTAAACATAAACAGGCAACCTTTTGATTTTTTGTTTACTGGAAAAATAAATAAGGAAGGTTCTCAGCAACAAAACACAAAAAAACGTGTGTCAGCATGTACTCAGAGGTATTTTCAGGGCAACTGTGAAATCATCGCATTTAGACTATGAAGAAGTGTAAGATTGCTGTAACTACAACACCACAAAACCAACTAGTTTATCTGTATTTATGCACCCTCTGCATATATATAAACTAGATATATGCATATAGTATATACACACATACTATATACTTTATATATAAACTTACATATAGATGTCTGTACTTATATTGAAAGTATATACACATTTTTATATATGTACACATACATTTATATATGTATTTATAAGTACAGACATCTGTAAGTTTACATTTTACATGCAGTATCAGTATACGTTTATATAGGTTTTATGTGTATATACATATATATAAGTACATATATACATAAATAAATGTATGTAGATATAGATGTACTTCTATGTATGTAAACAGATACATATATGTATATTTATTTATGTAAGTACGTATAACTTATTGCAGCCTTTCAGTACTTAAAGGGCACTTGTAAGAAAGATGGGGACAAACTTTCTAGCAGGGCCTGTTGCAATAGACAAGGGGCAATGGTTTTAAACTAAAAGATGAAAGATTTAGACTAGATAGAAGGAAGAAACTTTTTATGATGAGAGTGGTGAAACACTGGAACGGGCTGCCCAGAGCAGTGCTGGATGTGCCATTCCTGGAAACATTTACGGTCAGCTTGGATGGGGCTCCAAGCAACCTGATCTAGCTGAAGACGTCCCTGCTCGTTGCAGGGAAGGTTGGACTAGATGACCTTTAAAGGTCTCTTCCAACCCAAACTATTCTACGATATGTAAGTTTACATATAGGTATATAAACATGCATGTGTGTATAAATGCACTTGTATAAATTATACATACACATAGAAACAATAAAGACTTGCCTTTTCCCTCTGAAGAGACAGATGCCTTTCTCTCTCTTCTGCAGTCTTCACCTCTTTTGCTTTGTCCTCCTCATCTTTCTCAGACACTTCTTGTTCTGGCTGTTTACTCTTTTCTTGTGAAACAGCTTTTGCATCAGATCTTAACTTGGGAACCAACCCACCAATGTAACTGTCTACAAAAGCTTGTACACTGTTACTGGGATATGAAAGAAAGTTTGCAATACTTTTTTTGGTGGAAACTGGAAGAGTAGTATTTGTCTTTACAGCACCCGGAGTCTCTGCTTCAGGAGCTAAAGTAGCTCCTGAATCCACTGTCTTTTCTTCACTTATCACAGTAGTTTCTGACGAATCATGCTTATCCCTCTCTTCACTTTTAGAGTCCTGAAATAAAGCACTCCTTTTTTTCTCTTGATCCATGACAGAAATATTGTTAAAGTACCAGTTGACGTGATCAGCTACGAAGTTGTAAGTCTGTCCAAAATTTGTAGAAAAGTAGCTTATATGAAAAAGGTGGGTTTTAGTAGATGCTGAATCTTCTGGAGTATCTTGATCGCTGTCACTTGAGCTTCCTAACATGGACTCTGAGTTCTCCTTTGCACAAGTGGATTTCTTTGCAGCTGGGCCTCTGTTGCAATCCTCCTGTGTTCTGGCATCTGTGACTTGTTTAGCATTTTCTAGATTTGCATTGATGTTATTTGCATCTGCATTACTTTTATTTGTTTTTCCCAGACTACCCGAGTGTGACTTTAATCGAGCTATCCGTGAAACCAGTTCACTGTGAGTGCCAGACACTGCCTTTGAAACAGAGTCTATAGTATTCTTAATTCGTGACATGCGATTGTTCACTTTTGTAAGTCCTTTGGAAGAAGTTAAAAGTTGAGAAACTCTGTAGTATAAATAATCATGGCTGTAAATGTATTTGTTATACCAAAATGTTCTGCTTCTGGCCCATTTACACCGAGGCTCGCTTGTATGAAAAACTCTGGGGTGAATGGCATGATTTATCCTCCAGCAGACTTTAGGTCTATACAGATACAAGTACTTGTTTCTTTGCTTCCACCAAAGGCCTTTTGGGTTAATCACAAAGAACAAATATGCGTCTAAAGATAAATGAACTGTCATTACTTATAAATAGTTACACCTTTCCTATGTTGCTTGTCTACTTCATTCCAGAACATATATTTCAATAAATAAGTCTCATATCACGGTGTTGCCTGAAAAAGAAAAAAAAAAAAAACACAACCCAACAATAGAAACCCAAAACCACTAACAAGCTAAACTAAAATCACCGAGTTGCTTCAAGCAGATGCAGCTTACTTGTTGCTTCAGTAAAGATAAACATTCAAATTGAACAATCTCATGGGAATATCTATTGCTCAGGACATTTGGTAATATTATCGCAACATTTTAATTTCAACATGTTATTCCCTAAAGGCCAGTTTAAGTCCACCTTGAGCAATGCAGAACACTTGTTGAAAGCACTTAGTGAAATACGTAACATTGCTTCCTGGTCTTTACAATAGAGAGAAATGTGAATCTCTTTAGATCTTGTGCAGAGACCAAATCTCAAATCAAACTGTCATTACATTACCACCCCTTTGCACAATTCTTCCCAAGGGAGAAAGGGCACCAACTCTTTGAGCAAAGCTTCAGTATGAAGTCACAAGTTCAACACAACGTTCCTATTCTAACAGCTGAAGGCAGTATAAAATCCTTACTCTGGAAAGAGAGATGTTTCTGGGGTGGGTCAGAGTTTTACGCAGCATACAAGAGTTGCGCTGAAACTGCAGAAGCAAATCCACTGTTTGCCTAAATGACAAGCCCGGACTTCTCTAGCTCCCGTCACAAATGCCAGAGGAGGTCAGACAGGCTGACACCTGCGCAGCCCGACGCCAAATCAGCAGCAGAGGCGATACCGCCGCAGGCAGCGGCGCCCTTACTTACAGTTTCCCTCAGCGGCTGCCTGAACCTACGCCGGGCCCGTCCCACGCCTGCCAGCCCTCCTGAGGGGTCACCGCCGCCGCCGTGCAGCCGGGCCCCAAACCGGCGATATATAGGGACGGGGGGAGGCTCCCGCCCCGGGCGGTGCTGCGGGCTCTCCCTCTGCCTTGCGCCATTTCGCAGAAACGATTTCGAGAGCCGCCTCGTAAACAAACACCGAGTCCCGTCCCGTCCCCGTGTGTCCCCGTCCC
>VXAK01001069.1:0-10313 GCA_013399435.1 Arenaria interpres
TCCCATGCCTGTCCCTTCTGAAACACTGGTAGCCATCAATCGCAGCACTCCAGTTGTGCAAGTCTTCCCACCACNCGCAGCACTCCAGTTGTGCAAGTCTTCCCACCACGTTTCTGTGATGGTGACTACATAGTTTTCCTGCTGTATGATGACCTTGAGCTTGGCATTCATTTAGATGCACTTCAGCTGAGCTAATTGTCCTGCCACTTTTTGGGGGGGACAAGCCCTAATTCCCACCTGACTATGTTCAGACTCTTCTGAAGTCACTAACCTGTCGTTACCTCCCATGTCTTTGCTACCGCATGGATCACCATCGCCTGCCTCCACTGAGATGATGGACTGCAAGACCTTGCTGGTACTTTTACCCACAAGCACTGGCAGGCTGCTCCCAGGCTCCACTTTAGTAATCACAATTTCATCCCCATACCCCTTCAAACCTAGTTTAAAGCCCTTTCAATGAGCCCTGCTAATTCTTGTCCCAGGATCCTTCTTCCCCTTCTGGTTAAGCTTTCCCCACTGGTTGCCAGCGTGCCTGGTGTCCTGTAGATCAACCTGTGATGAAAGAAACCAAAGTTCTACCAGTTGCACCAGTCTCGGAGCCAGGAGTTCATCTGCTGACTCTTCCAGTTTATCCCCTCCCTTGTCGATCCCTGCAACTGGTGGGATAGAGGAGAACAGTACTCATGCTCCCGATCCCTTAGCCACCTGCCCCAGGGACCTAAAGTCTCTCTTCGCTGCCCTTAGACTTCTGGTTGCTACCTCACCACCGCCTACTTGAAATATCAGTAATGGGTAGTAAGCCGAGGACTGAACCAGAGTAGGGAGATTTTCTCTGTATGTCATTAATCCTGGCCCCAGGAAAGCAGCTGACTTCCCTGTGGGATGGGTCTGGTCTGCAAATGGGGTCCTCTGTTCCCCTCAGAAGGGAGTCACCTACTACAAATACCTTTCTTCTTTCCTTAATTGAGGAAGTTCTAAGTGATGGGGGTGAGTGACTAGCCCTGGGCAACTCACTGGATGGATCTTCCTCTCCATCCTCATTTACCTGGCTCTCAATTTCCAAAGCCCCATACCTATTGTGCAAGGGCAACTGGGAAGGTGAGGAGGGCTGGGAGGGGTTTTGCTCCATTGAGACTTTGCAATGGGACCCGTCTCCATTCTCCCCTGTCCCTTACGTCTCTTCCTTCCGCCTGCTGACAGGAGGGGAGGGGATCATCCACTTCTTGTGGAGCCTCTACCTTCTGGCTTTGCCTCAGGGTATGGCTCCACCAATCTATTCCACTCTCACATTCTTTGATGGTTCTTAACCGCTCTGCCTCCTCCCGAAGTTCGACCACCTGCCTGAGGAGATCGTTTCTCTGGTCACACCGCGCAGAGGCGGTGTCTCTGGCTCGCTCGGGTACCAGTGCCAGGCCCAGGCATTCGCTGCAACTGGAGGCCTGCATGGCTGCCTGTTTGATCCCTAGCTCAGTCCAGGTTCCCGCATTGTTCCTTGCGGCAACTTTAGGCCCTGTGGTGGCCATGTTCTTCTCTGGCGCCAGGAGGGGACCAATCACCACTCTCTGCCTCCTGCGCAACCTGCGCACGTGCACCTGCACGCTGCTGTCCCTCCCCTTGCACTCACCATGCACGTCCGGCTTGCGCGGCACCGCCAAGTGGACTGGAGACGCTTTTAGATGTGTTGCGGCTGCCCTGTGCCCAGCCCCGTCAGCCTCGCGGCTCCCTCCCGAGATTCCCGACTCGCTTTGGGCCTCTCTGCTCTCCCTCGGCTTCTCCCTCTGTGGGAGGCCCCTCTCCGTCTCCATCCCACTCAGGTTTGAAGGTGTAGTACCCACCGCTGCTCCCGCGTGCTCCGAGGAAAGCTTCCAGCATGGCCGGCTGTGAAATATGCCTAGATCAATTAAGAATATGAAAACAAACTATTCTTACGATAGCTGTTGGCTAGATGGTTCGCAGAGTAAAATCATGTCACACCTAGGGTTTTAAAATGTTTACGACAATGACTGAATACAAAGCCACATTCCCCTGGGGATAAAATATATGAGTGCCTTTTAGCATGTTAGACATTTTATGTAGTTAGTGACTTTTGACTCAGCACAAAAAGCATGACAGCCCATCTCTTTTAGATAGCATATCTCCTGTGGTATCTCATAGCTAACTGCACTTTAGATGCAGCAGCTGTCTGCAAGGTCGGGTAAGGAGGCAGATGTCAGTGCTGGAGGAGCTGTATTTCCCGGTATTTTGGGACTGAAAGAAGGTATGTTGGCTGTACCACTGATGTAGACATTAAAGGAAACTATTTCTTTAGCTTGTATCAAGGAGCAAGTGGGCAGTCACTTCAATCCAGTCTTGCAATAATTTACAACTCAAAGGAAAACGAGAGAAGATGAGAAGAGCTTGATTTATATACTCTGTGTGCTGTTTGCAGAGATCGCAATCAAATGCCAAAAAAAGATGTCTGTACAGTCAGACCTGCTCCCTGAAAGTATTTGCTTAAGTACTGATTTGACTGGCTATTCAGGAAAAGTGAAGGCCCTGACAAACTGCTTCTGGCTATTTACTATTTACTAAAATACTACACTCAAGATATTTAATATAGTGTGTTCTTTAAGGAGACTACAGCAGTGAGTCTTGAATGTCTTGAAATTGCTCATATCACTGCAGTGGTATTTAACAAGGGTTCTGAACTCACCCCTAATTCCAGTACTTCAAATTCAGTTTTCAAAATGAAGTTTATAAGAATGGACGGTGCAATTCTGTTCTACAAACAGAAGAACAAATTGCTTAAAACATGTTAAATAGCTTTGAATTATTCCTGCTCATAAAAGAAGCAGGTAAAATGACAAATTAGTTTTACCCCTCACCCCAAAAAATGCCATTATCTATATGCACAAATTATCTAGGGGGAAAATCAAAATGGAGGGGTGTAATTATAGCAAAGTTATAACAAGGTGAAATGTCTTGTCACTGCAAACAGACTAAGGGCTGCATTGGGAAACATTAATATTTAAAGATATTCTTCAAGACATTTCCAGCAGCTCATTGTGAGACATCTTTGTCTACTTAACACATAAATATTTTAAGATCTCAATATTTTGCACACATAGAGGAAAACCTTAACTTACTGCAGGAAGATAAAGGGTAAATGTCTTTCCATTCTCACCACACTACTGAATTATTGGATTCCTAGAAGATATTTCAGGCATAGGAAAACTCACAACAGTTGCATCAAATTTCATTTCAGGTTCCAATGTAGTCTTGACTTTAAAAAAAATCACTCTAGAAAGTTAGTATCTGCAAATCTGGAGCAAAATTAACATATCTAAGAGGAGACGATCTAACATGAAACTAAAGAAAATTAAATAGGCAGTCTTTTGAGCAATGTTGTAAAGCCATTTTCATTTCTTTGGCCATTTATTTATTTATTTATTTTAAGGAGTAATGATTGACTTTGCTGCAGCAGATATTTTGTGGCATCTTGGGACCAAAGTGGCAGTCATAAAGACCAAGGTGGTATGTAAGTTTTGAAATTTGAGCTTCTTTATGTCATATGTTGCCTTTCTTTAGGCTCTGCTACCCAGGAGGGAAAGGATGAATGCACCATGAATTTGATAATCTAATCTGTGGGCTTACTCTATGGATTTCTTCCTATCAGTCTCTTTACAACATTCATTCAAATAGCTGAAACTTTGACAAGACATATCTATAAAACCATTGGTTTTGTAATTGTTCATTAAATACCTCATTCAATCACATCCACTTGTGGAAGTTGATGCAGTTATCATTGACAGTGTAATAAGAAGGATATGTTTATGTAGTTTGATATTAGAGAACAAATCTTTGTTATGTTCTCCTGTTGGATAAGAAAATATTAGCTTTTACTTGCCTGTATTCTGCACATTTAGCGACCACTGGAAGAATAGCCAAGAATGAAAAACAGGAAGCAGAGAACAGTACTTCAGGGAAGGATATGGGACTAGAGTGAGTTACAAGTTGAATTCTCTTTTTGGAGAAATTGTAAATGCCATCTTGGCACCAAGAAATGAAAGAATAATGCAAGCAACATGGAGTAATTTGCTATAGCCTTGTTGAGGCATTAATGCTAGGGCTTATAATGCTCATGCACCTTTGGAGAAAGATTTGAAATGGTTAGTGTGAGAACAGCAATGAGAATGAACAGTGATCTAGAAAATATGACCTGAGAGGGAAGGCTGGAGATGTGGGAATTGTCTCATCTAGATCAGAGAGAAAACTGGAGGATATTTGCCTTCAGGTATTAAAAGAAAGCTTGGAAAAGTAAGTAAATTTCATCTTTTTCTGTGTTAATTCTGTGGAGGGCAAGCAGTAGCAGGGTCAAATTAGAGCATAAGAAAAGGAGGTAGGAGTTAGAAAAGTATTTTCAGCTCTGAAATGGATTTCTGACTTCTATCATTGAACAGGTTTAAAAATAGTGTAAGAAAAAGTGTAAGAATAGTGATTGAGATGGCCTTGGGCAAAAAGATGATTTAGGTGACATCTGGACATCAGGTGACATCCTGTCTTTTTTTTAATGTGGTTTCGTTGTCTGGAAATTCAGAACTAAAACCAAGGTCTGTTTTTTTTCACCCATCTGCACTGTTAATGCTCTGCAGGTGCTATCTTCCATGATTTGAAGTGTCTTGTGTTCGGTCAGAGTAAGCCCTTAATATTATTCCTTTCCATTTGCTCAGTATTAACAAAGAAATATTTGCTAAGAGTGGGTTAAATTTTTCAATTTTTAGTTTCACAGAATGCCTGGAGGATTTCCTCAGGACAGAAATAACATTTGGCAGATTTAGTGAGATTTCCCTGGGATAAGGGTAAATATTTGACATCTCCCCATAGGTAATGGAACTGATCTTGACAAGCAGTTTCCCACCAGTTCTCTAGATGGTTGTGTCAACTCAGGATAGGAGTTTAGAAAAATAATTTTACCCCTTTTCCAAAACAAAAAAAAATCCTCCTTCATATTTAGTTATTCAGTTTTGAGCCTGCTTTCTCTGTTTTATCACCTGAAAGGTAAGTGTCTAGAGCACTTTGATCCTAACTGAGCAGCTTATTATGGGATGTGCTACTGAAGGGCTACATAAATAATTAACCACAACTGTACCATTACACGTTTGGGTGGAGGCTCATTCTCGTCAGCTCAGGAGAAATGGCAAAGCTATGGAAAGTAATGCATGCCCCTACTTAAAAATATTGCAAAAAGTCAGAGTCCACTTGTATCTTAGCAGAAAAATTCACTTTGTGTTAAAATCTTTTTAGATTTGAACAGTCAGTATCACTCTAAGTAAGAAAAGTAATTGTGTTTGCTATCACTTATGACAGTTTTGAATTGCATCTGAGAATATCTTCAGATTAAGAAATCCAAAGAATTGTGAAGTGATCCATTCGGGTCAGTGGAGCTCCTTTGATCGTTCCAGCCAGAGAGTCTTACCCTATTTGAGGACCTGCTTGTTAGCAGCAGTGAAAATGGAGCTTGAAAAGAACTGACTTTACTGTTTTACAGCTGTCATTGCACTCCTTTCTCATATATTTAGCATATTTAAAAAAATTTAACCTGGGGAGGAAAAAGAACCTTGGGGTCATGGATGTTATCAGATATCTTCTTCAGCATGAATTATGCAACCTGGCTCTTTCACTCCTCCTTGAATCTTCAAAATTTAGGTTTGATTGTGTTCGGCTCATGTTATGCATGGGAGATAGTGGGACACCTAAGGGATGCTCTTTTAAAAACTCATTCTTCTTTAATGATCAGAATTTAATTCAGTAGAGTTCCCTAAAGGATGCAATTTTGAGCACCTGTATTAAGAGTTTATTTAGTTGTTATAATGGAGACAATAATGTTGACATTGTTTGTATTATGCCGTGGACACTAATTTGATTGAACACCACCAAACTCAATTAGAAGCAATTAATTCTCACTATTATTTCAGTAACAGACATATACGAATATAATGAGGATATACTGAGAAACTCTGAAAACCTGGGTAGCCATTATGAGTTAAATGCATGTTAGTGTGGCAGTAACCATCTGGATTTCCCTTGTTATGACCATACGGCCTGCCTAAGCGTTCTGGGAAGACTATTATCCTTGATTAGTTTGCAAGCACAGATAATTCATTACTCTCCAGGAAGCCAGAAAATGTTTAAAGTCTTTTAATAGCTCTCATAAAAAGAAGAATAAAATTAGAGGCCACCATGAAAACATTGAATAAGTGACCAATGTACTCCTACCAGTGGCATTTTCAGCATTATATATTGACAGGGAACATTAACAACAACTGGAATTAGTTTCCTTCTCATGGAGTGTATAGTGCATGCATGAAGAGATGCCACTGATCATGCAAGATGAAGCTGCTTTCCACAAAAGAAGAATGCCAAGAAACCTCATAGAGATAGAAAAAGATTATCTAAATTTTTTTTATGCAACACTATGATTGTTCCAATATCTAATTTAGATAGGATCTTTGATGTTGTTCTATTCTACTTAAACTGAGATTAGCTCAGTTTTTCATTGTAGCTATGCAGTTTCTCCTTAAGTTAGGCTGCAGTTCCTTGAAGACAATATATCTCAAAAAGTTACCTTTTCTTTAGGCTTTATGTAATGAGATGCAGAAACAATTTGCCCCATGTTTTGTGAGATGTGTGCAGGACAGATATGTGGTGATTTCAGGCAGCCTTATATGACTTTCCTGGTTCTTTAGTTCCTAAAAGAAGCATGAAGGGAAAAAACAAAGAGGAGCGTGAGATGCTGTTGTGCTAGGAACAAGTCAGTAGAACTGGTTGCCTGCATGAATCTATGTGAGAATGAGGAAGAACTCTGCTGGTTGGTGAGTCCATGAGAATGTGGAATAGCAGCTGGAAAAGATGCTGGATTGACAGAACTTCTGTTCAGAGATGAATGTATAGAGCTACACATTAAAGTTTGCTTTAGTGATCAGCAGAAAGAAATTTTTAGTCATGGCACCAGTGAAGATCACCTCTGTCAGCTTCCCCCTCTCCAGCTGCCCTGCTATCTCCCTCTTCTTCCATGTAGTTACTATAGACAACTCCCTTTATTGAGCCCTAAATGCAATGTTCACATAATGTGTTGGGAAAGATGGGGACAGTGGAGAGCAAGGAACACAGATGTTCTTGGGATGCTAAAGGTACATAAAAGGTGCACCATGGATGAGGTGGATAAGCAGAACAAAATGTCCTTACAGTTTTAGACAGTTCTTTTCAGGTTTTAGCATGCCCATTGAATGATGCTAACAGTCATCTCTGAATTCTTCTCTATGTGTTGTCAAAAATATGTCTCCCCTGGTGGTTCATGTTCCTATACAAAATAGCCAAAAAAGTGGCTGGAAGCTGGAATTAAATTGCTTTGGGCACCCCCAAAAGGACTAAGGATATTTCAGAAGACAAGTGAAAGCAACTTTTGGAGTTTGTGACTGAATTCGGATTCCCCTGTTGTACGACCGTGGAATTGCCAGCACCCTTCACTATTTCTGAGGAGAGCAAAACTTTAGTTCATTTACGTGTGATTCCATATTTGTTCCTATCTTCCTAACAGTAAAGCATATACCACTGCCTATGTAGTGTTGAAACAGGAGGGAGTGGGAGAACTTACTGTATGCACTTAAACACTATGCAGTGTGCTGGGTAACCAGAACACCAATGTTGGTTAAATAGATTACATCTCCAGGCTTGCAGATGGACAAGTAAATTCCCTCAGGGCTTATTAGAGATTTCATTTTTGTTCATCAGTTCACTGCAGAGGTACCATTTTTGAGACAAAAATATGGATGCTTGATGGACTTGCTAAAAAAAAATAAATAAATATTGGTTGTTCCTAGGCTTTGGGTCTTAGGATTTTCAGCTTTTGGACTATACTGATAGACTATACTGACAGGGTGCTGTCTTCTCAGTGAAGTCTTCTTACTTGAAGATGCATGGTTATGAGGCCTAGTTAATTTTTACCTGAGGATCTGGAACTCCTCCTGTTATCTTAAATGGCACCATTTATGTGCCCCAAAATGAAGAGTCCAGGAGTAGTGGTATCATGGAGAAGTAGGGAAGCAGGAAAATAAGTTCTAAGAAGTTACTTTCATGTGAAGTTAACTAAGCCAAAGGGGAAGGAACAGAGAAGGAGCTGCTGTCATGAATCCTGCAGTAATGTGATTCACACAAAAAGCCCAGAAGGGGACATGTATACTGCATAGTTAACCTATATGCACAAAACCTTAAGTCAGGACAAATATCCACTCCAGTAATTGGTAGTCAAACAATCATTTTTCAAAGAACATAATGCAGTATCAGAGATCTTTTTTCCTGTCTTCTACTTGTAACTGTTACTCTGGGAATCACAGGTAAACAATCTTTCAAAGTCATTTATATGTCAGCTATGAAATGAATGAGGCAAAACTGTGCAATGAATGCTTTGCAGCTGATCAGTCTTTCATTCATCATCTTCTCCTCTGGAATAAAAGCTACGGACTGAAATCGGAAAGGAAGGAGACAATTAAAGAAGTCTTAAGTAGGGAGTCTGCTCTGCCTGGTGCAAGCTATCAGCTCCCATCTATTGGCACTGCTGCTGGAAGCATCATTAGAACCACTCATAAGCCACCAATGCTGTAGGAACACAATATTGGAAATGGGGTGCTTGTGGTTATTTTATAGCTGAAGCATAAGAAATGCCCCTGCATCTTAAGGTGAATGAAAGCTAGTTTAGGGCTGAGCATCATGAGAATGAATTAAGATGTTCTTTTTCATTGTATTTTAGATGTGAAATTACCACAAGGACTCTTGTCTTATACTCTTAGGCGTGAGATTACCTTATGTCATAAAAAGTGATGACACAAATATTGCTCATTTATGTCATTGCAAAGTTAAGTTTATAGTGGTACAATCAGTACTACCATTTATGCTATCTAAGCTCAGCATTGCTAATTGTATCACTATAAAGCTATTTTATAGTCATATAAACAGTAGAGATAATGCTGTCAGGCATCAGTATTAATGCTGCAAGTAAACCTACACTTTATCTGAATATCTTTCATGGTGCTAATATGCAAACATTAGGGGCAAGCTCATCATTGCAATCTGTGATCCTGTGGCCAATTATTCTCACCGGAGAAAGAGACAAGAACACTTTACTCTGGGTGCAATATTTATTACCACACTTGCTTCTCATAAATGTCTGACAATTGCATTTCCATCTGGGGATGTGCAGCAAGTACATCTCTAAGGGCAAGTCCCACTCTGCGGACCTGCAAGCAGGAGAAGGTCAGTTTCTAGGTGAAGGCTGGTACAATTCTATAACTCCCCTTTTTTCTAGATAGTGGAAGATAGTGGAAGTCTAGTTGGGAAAGTAATCTGTTCTACCAGAGAGTGGTTTTGTTGCCTCCTGAGTGTAGCAGAAAGCAAAAAATGAAAGACCCTCCACGAGAGTTAGTATTTGCCCTGTTGCCAGATTCCTGTCTCATCTATTGCCTTCATTAAGTTTCTTGGGTTGGAGAAGACCTAAGACCTGTAATGGAAGAATAAAATCTTGTCTCTCATACTGTTAATGCTCATTACTCTTAATTTGCAACTCTTAGTCATAAAGCTGGTTTAAATGTAAAAAAAAATAAATATCCAAAGACAATGATATTTTATATCTATCCAGCAGCAAAGGCAGTGAGTGAATGCAGGGGTGCAGATGATTATTTTATGACTTAAGGGCTATTAAGCTCAGGAATAGATGATACAGTTGGACATGCAGTGTGATCACATAAGCCTTTTTTTTCTGTAGAACATCAGGATTAATGAGATTATGGAGGGGGGCGACAAAAAAAAGGTCTAATACAGGGAAGTCTGCTATAGGTGTTGATTAATCTTGCAGGAAATCAAAAGTTCAAGTGTATTAAGGTCTGGGACGTACTGAGGGAAAACTCAAATTTCTTCTCCAGGATTCACAGATAAACTTGTCTTTTGAGAGCCTTTCCTCAATTTCTCCCAGAGGCTCACAGAATCACAGAATGATATGGAGTTGGAGGAGACCTCTGGAGATCACCTAGTCCAACCCCCCCCGCCAAAGCAGGTCCACCCAGAGCAGGTTGCACAAGAACGTGTCCAGGCAGGTTTGGAATGTCTCCAGAGAAGGAAACTCCACCACCTTCCTGGGCAGCCTCTTCCAGGGCTCTGCCACCCTCAAAGTAAAGAAGTTTCTCCTCATCTTTAGGTGGAACTTCTTATATTCAAGTTTGTGCCCATTTCCTCTTGTCCTGTCACTGAGCACCACTGAAAAAAGACCAGCCCATCTTCTTTAC
>VXAK01001074.1:0-29511 GCA_013399435.1 Arenaria interpres
CCCCTCGGAGGGGTCTAGGCCTGGGGGGGGCGGTCAGGGCCCCTCAGTCACCGCTGCGCGGCCCGTCTGCCTCCCGGGCCTCGGCCCCCTCGGTCCCCATGGGGGGTGGAAATAACAGCCCGGCCTTTCCACTGGCGTGGGTGCAGCCCTTCTGTTTTGCTCCCTGGTGCATCCCGTCCCTGCCAGGCCTTGAGGCAGAAAGTGCCTTTCCCGCGATGGCAGCTCCTTCCCTGTATCCATACGCAAAGCATAACGTACCCCGCGTCTATCACTTCTGCCCCGGAATAGCTGCACTCGTATTGCATGAGCTTTACTCCCCTGTGGCAGGTGGGGATTCTGGTAGTGCCTTGTCGTCATCTGTTCCCACACGCATTATAATGTTCCCCTATATGCTTTGTTCCCTGTACCCATATGTGTAGTAATCTCTAATGAATGCAACTTCCTCCGTTGTTTTGCAGTGAACTGTGTTTTACTGAGCCCTGGTTGTTCATGTTACACTGCAGGATTAAACTGTTGTTGTTTTTTTTAAAACAAAAACGCTGAGCTTGCCACATTTTGGAGCTGTAATATAGTTGCCGTCTGCTGCATCTGAGGCTTCTTCCACATATGCTTTTAAATGCATTTGAGTTATATGTATAGCAACAGTCAGGCCTGTTCCCTTAAATTTAAATATCTATCAGATCAGTGGGATCACGATCTTGCTGATAAGTCAGTAAGCTTTCATTGAAGACCGTTAATCAATCTTGTTTGTACCTGCAGTAAATTAAGAAGTTAAAGTTTTTGGGTGGAGATACTACAATCCAGGCCTATCAGAGACTAAATAATGAGCTTACAGGTTGTTTCACAGGTGATAGAACTTTTCATGACATACAGATTTCCTCCAGTTCATGTCAGATGTAATATCAGACAAAATGATAGATTTCGTGTCAAGTTATTGATGCTGTTGCTTAGTTAATTTTATATGTATATATCTATTTGTGTGTGTGCAAATATAAATTCTGTGTATTTGAGAGGCCTTTAAATGTTATGGAAGTAGTTAATAATACTCTGGCAAGTGTATTTTGTATAAGAAAGATATTCCTTTACAGTGATGCAAAAAATAGGGAAACTTAAGAAGATGATTGGAATGTTGATATGTTTGTGCAGATACTTTTTAAGGTCAGCTGAGACAATAATTCATTTGTGTTTGATTGTGTGATAATGTTCAATTTCTTTGTGAACCTCAAAATACCAGTGTGGACTACAGAGTAATTTGTTCAAATGATTGATATGTAATGCTACAAATAGGAAGTTAGCAACACTTGTTAACGTTTGAACAGTATTATTTACCTTTCAAACAGTTACTTTTACACAACCTTACTGTAGTCATGTGTATCTGCTACTGGCCAGAAAAAATGTTATTCCTTTGAATGTTCTCTGGCTTTGAAAAAAAGTTATATAAAAATACGATGTATAAACGTGCACAAACTGATAGATTTGTTACGTCATTTGGATATTTTTTTCTTTTGTCTTTTAGTTTTAAATTGAAGAGAAAATGTCACTTTACGATGACTTGGGAGTTGAGACCAGCGATTCTAAAACAGAAGGCTGGTCCAAAAATTTCAAACTACTACAGTCTCAATTGCAGGTGAAGAAAGCAGCTCTGACACAAGCAAAGGTATAGTCTCATTGTATTTTTGCTTTCTATTTTTCAAACTTCTTTTGTCTTTGGAGCACTGAGGAAAATTTGTGACCCTAGAATATCTATTTGGGGTAATTTAGCTAGGATTTGTCTGTGAGTGTGTAGCGAGGAGCCTAGCAAAAACAAGGAGGGGAAAGGCAAGATGCTCGTTTCTTGAAGTCTGTTATAGCGAGCCTTGCAAAATTAAAGCTGAATGAAGAACTGATGTGTGTGGTGCACACTTCAGATCTTTTAACTAGCAGAGTCAAAAGCTGATCTTCAAATCTAACTTGAAAGATAATTAGATTAAGCTCTTTAAAAAAAGTAAGTAAGGGTCATACTGTGACTGATAGTTGGCAGTAATGGCTGTTGGTCATTCTTGGCATTTTGCATCAGTCGTTACTTACGTGTTTGCATCATTTTGTGCTTGTTATTTAAAAGGCTTTTGGTGCTAAAGTGCAAATTGTTGTGCGTTAGAAATATTTGCAGGAAGTATTTCCAGTGTATGTGAAAGGGCAAATGAGTGCAAGCTAATTCCTTGAGTTGAAACTGTGACAGAGCCATTTTCCCTTTTATTGCTACATTATTTCACCCTTTTTCGTTAAGGTGTGTTGGTATTTAGGTTCAGACAGGACATGTGTGTTCTTTGTGGTGTATAGGTTCTAGAGTGAGATTACTTAGAAAAGAAGTAATAGCATAGCTCCTGAATACTTAAGTAAGCACAGCATTTTTTCACTGGAATTACTCCTGATTTATGCTGCTAAAATTGGGGACAGGATTTAGTTGATTATTGGAATAACCTGCATGAATGAAATCTAAACGGCTGCTGTATTAGATGTATTCTTTGTCTGTGTAACAGATAGATGATGTATGCATAGACTAAGTAGAAGAATAGAATAGGATTAGAAAATTCAGAGTTCAGAACAGGTTAATACATTTTATCAGATGATAAAATTTTATCAGACTTCGTTGGAAGAAGTCTGAGCTCCCTAAAAAACCCACTCATTCAAACTCATCTGAAGAGATCATCTAAATTTTCAATGTGTGTTTCTGGTCCTTGTCCAAACCTAGGACTATTCACCTACCACTGTATGTTCTAGTGCATGCAAAAGCAAAATCTGATCTTACTCTCTTAAAAAGAGGAGGGTATGCACTGGTTTCACTGAAGCATTCTTTCAAATGCTGTATCAGATCTGGTTTTGTGTAGCAGCAGCTCTTTAACCATAGTTGACAAGCATCTGTCTCAGAACTGAGCAGCCTTTGCTGCCCCTAAAATACGGCATAAACTAAGTTATCCACATCAAGGTTCATTTAATTACTGTATGTTGATAAACTGAAGAGAAATAATATGTTAAGCTTTGCACGGTGAAGAATTTGAGAAAGCGATTTTTCATCGTTTTTTAAAAATCATTGGAGATACCAGTTGCAAGTATATAAAGAAAACTGCTTTTTAGAAAACGGTTTTGTTACCTTTTTTAGACATTTTGTTTTGGTGATTTTTCAGAGTCAAAGAACAAAACAAACAACAGTCCTTGCTCCAGTGATTGACCTGAAACGAGGTAGCTCTTCTGATGAGAGACAGATTGTGGACACACCACCTCATGTAGCAGCTGGGTTAAAGGTAAGACCAAGAGAGCTAAAAGTCCAGCTGTTAACAGATGTTTTGGAATTGGAATTCTTTGTCTCCAGTCTGTATTTATATTTTTTCAGCTTCTTTCCTAGTGGCAGAGGAAGTGATCATTTTCAGAAATTGATTTCCTCTGCTTAGAGGTTTTTTAATTAATGTACATTTTAACTTTATACAGACTTCCACATGAAACAACATTGAATTACCCAGTTTAACGCGCAGTTGAAATACAACAACATTCCTAGCATATTTCTCCTGGACACCTTCAAAGTACTTTGCAAGATGTCGGTTTGGTCAAGTAAATAATGAACATAATTGTAATTGCACAAGTGTTGGAACTGGAGCTGTATAACAATCAACTTAAAAGAAAAGCCATTAACCTTTTAAAATGGAAACTATTTTTTTTTTTTTGTGGTAACTTTTTCCTTGAAAGTTTTTCAAAGGTGATGGTCCTGAAATAGTTCTTTCAGATGAGAGAGGAACCGTATGTGCACCTCTGTTGACATTATATTAATAGCAGATGATGAAAAAGGCTGATGAGATTGTGTGTGAGGACCCCTTGCAGATGGTTGCAACAGAAAGATACCATAATAGTTCTAATAATGAATTAATGGGTTTGGAAAAATTCTTGTCTGTGCTGATTTGCTGTTGCTTTTTATTTGCCAGGGTGGGTGGGGTGATTCTTTCTGCACAGGAAAATTTGAGATAGTGAGAGAGTGGGTGAAATGTTAGGTTTTAAGCAAAGCAAAGATTTCTTTTAGTACTGGATATTACCTGGCATTATAGAAAGTCAATAATTGCGTTTTCTGTTGCTGGGAGAGAGAAGGAAGTGTTAAATTCTTGGTTTCCAACTGGATGTTGTTTGACGATCCCAGCTGAAAACATTCCTTTTTCTTTTTTAAGGATCCTGTACCAAGTGGTTTTTCTGCAGGAGATGTGTTGATTCCTTTGGCGGATGAATATGATCCCATGTTCCCCAATGACTATGAAAAAGTTGTAAAACGTCAAAGAGAGGAACGACAGAGGCAGCGTGAGCTGGAGAGGCAAAAGGAGATCGAAGAAAGAGAAAAGTAAGGCTTTTGTTTAAACTCATGACATGTCGACAATTAGATAAAGAGTAGAAACATCAATTTGTTTAGTTTTTGTCCCCCCTAAGCAGTTTCAGGGAAATTCACAAAGGTGTTGGGAAAACTACTGTATGGCTGTAGAAACAAGCGCAGTGTTTTAGTTAATATGTTCTAATGCTCTTGGTAAAATCGCCTAACTGTGCAAAAATTATGATTTTTTTGTGTTTACAGCCACTTTGGCTTGTAATGGACAACTGAAAGACGTTCGTCAAGTTTTTCTACATTTACTTTATTTCAGTAGTAGCAGCAGTGTTTGGGTATTTCATGCATCGTTATCAGACTTTGATCTTGCAGGTATTTTAGAGCATTTGTTGTCTGTATAATGGAACTACAGAAGTACCCTTCAGCACTGAATGATAAACCATCCTTTCTCCTTTTAAATACTCCAAAACGATACATGAACACATTAAGTTTGAAAGATGAAGCTGGCACAGCCTTTGAGAGGCATAGTTGCATTTTCTTTTTTAATATTCTGGATTCAGTTAAAATAAGCTAAATGTGTATTTATTATTCCTTTGTCTCTGGACAAAAAAAAAAAACTACTTATTTTTAATTACATTAATGTACTTTCCCTGGAATAAGAAATCTGTCTAATCATATTAAAGAAGTTGAATGCAGATTCTGTGTCCTACTGAAATAGGTGGTAAAACATCTGCCAGCCAAGCAGTAAGATTATTTGCTTATTTTTTATTTTTTGCTTATTATTTATTTTTTTTTGCTTATTATTTTTAAATGAAAATTATTGTTATTGTTGTTATTATATTATTATTAATTTCACTTATTTAATAAGTGAAATTAATAAGCCAGATTCATCATGGTATGAACACTTCCATCCCTGGAAGTGTTCAAGGCCAGGTTGGATGGGGCTTTGAGCAACCTGGTCTAGTGGGAGGTGTCCTTGCCCATCAGAGGGGGTTGGAACTTGATGATCTTTGAGGTCCCTTCCAAATCTAACCATTCTATGAATCACCTAAAACGTATGGAATTACAAGAGGGATATTCTGTTGCTGTTCAGATTGTGGTAATTAATTAATATTTCCAGTCACCTGGGTTTCTCTGTCTTCTCTGTCTTCATTCCTTTGGGGGAGTAGGAAGCCTAAGGCTCTGTCACACTTCAACTAGCACGCAAAATGTGAGAATTCTGAACTGTCATTTCCACCACTTCAGTGTCAATTGCTATTTAGCTGTGCTCGTAACTTGTATGGGGGCCAAGAGCATAGTCTTTATATATAGAACTGGAGGAAATGAAAAATACACAGTCTGTTTTGATTTAAAATTGAGGAAACAGTGTCAGCCAAACCTGCGTCAGATGTATGCTCTGTGATAACCCAGGTGTCTGAACAGTGTACGTTTGCTTTAAATTCACAGTGCAGAGATTCAGAATTTTTGTCTGATTCCAGAGCGGTGCTAGTTTTAGCATCTTGTAGCATGGTTTCGATGGCTGTGCTGGGAATCAGGTCTGATTTATGCCTCAAGATATGCTCTTAATTTTGGGGGGAAAAAGAATTTTTCTGAAGTATTAAAATCGAGTAATTTGGTGATCATGATAAATAACAGTTGAAGTGCAATTCAATTCTTGAAGCATTTCTCAGCTAAATGTTAAAAGTTTTAAGTATTAAGTACTTAAAGTATTTTAAAGTATCAAGTAAATACTTAAAAGTACTAAGACTTGCCTGAATCTTATTTTAGTTGCCAAGTTAGCTTCGCAATAATCTGATTGTTTAAGCATAATGATTATTTTTTTTTAATTGGCTGAGTAAATGATACTACTCTATATAGCCTGTGATGGGGAATTTAAAAGAGATTCTGTTCAAAGCAGGGGGATTGATTAATGTCTCTGTTGCCTTCCTGTCGATTCCATCCAACACCTTTTCCGTTGTAGTCATTCAGTGACTAGTCAGTCTGAACTAGATTTATTCAAATGCTTCCTCATTTCCATAAATTCTCCTTGGGTGACTTACAAGTGGAAAGTCATTCTGCTTTGGATCACTTTATATTTTACAAAAAATACTCAATAAGGATAAAAGCAAAGAAACAGAAGGTAAATGTGTTTGTTTACACTTTCATGGAAACCATAAACATAATTCTCACTGCAAAAGTATCACAAATTAAAGCAAAGAGTTAAATTTGATGGTTTCTTATCCTAACTTACTGTGTCTCCTAGAAGACGTAAAGACAGACATGAAGCCAGTGGGTTTTCAAGACGACCAGATCCAGATTCTGATGAGGATGAAGATTACGAAAGGGAACGACGAAAAAGAAGTAAGGGAGCTGGTTTTGGTTTTGATGGGGAAAGACAAGAAAAAGATGGTGGGGGAATTCACAATCCTCTTCCCATTTCATGGATTCTGTGTTTATCAGATTATTATCTGCTGATTATTATTATCAGCTATCTGTATAGCTGATAACTATACTGTCATTTCTGAGCCTTTAGAACAAACCTAGCATTTATTACATTGTAACTGTTGTAACACAGAAAGCTGTTCTTTCCATGGAGGCAGATGGTAGCTAAGTTATTTGTGGAAAGACCTCTTTTTACATTGGTTTGTAGATAACCTCATTTTAAGTTTCTATGTGGTGTAGATTCCAGGAGAGGGGTGAGACGTGAGATAAAATCAGACTCTGAGAATCACTGTTGAGTTTTCACTATTAAGGCTTTTACCATTCCTGCATTTGTTATTTGAATGCCCTTAGAACTAGTTATAAGACGTGGATCTGGTTGATGAGATATGTTTTTGCATAAACAAAATTAAACTCTTCTCTTTCAGCATAAAGTTCCAGTAAATAATTCAGGTCTGATATTTTAAAAAAGAAAATTTCCAAGAGGGGACATTTAAAATACTTGCACTGCCTTGGAAGTTTGGGACTGTATTAGAATATTGCTCATTAAAGTATGGAAAGGGCTCTGTACTTCACTGTTTTGAAAGCGAAGTTAATCTTGAACAGAGCTTCTTTTTCCTTTGATTTGAGCAGTTTCAGAACTGAAGGTTTGTTTCACTGTAGTCTTTTAATTTTGAAACCCTGTGAAATACATTTATGATGGACACAATGTGAAGCACATCATTGCAGTTTGGTGATGTTCTCTTCCTTGACGTGCTTTTCATTCATTTTCTAGTTCACCGCTCTTGAAAGTTCTCAAACTGCTGTCTTGCTATTTTTCTGTTGATAGAGATATATGTTGCTATTCCAAACAGCAAAACCTAATCATATGAATGTGTTGTCTTCTGTTTTGCTCATAGGTATGGGAGGAGCTGCCATTGCACCACCCACTTCTCTTGTTGAGAAGGACAAAGAACGTAAGTACACCAAAATCCTGTTCTTTAAAACCTAGCAGTGGTGTTTATTTCTCACTCAACCTTCTCTTCAGTTAAGACGTCCTGCCGTTCTCCCCGTATGACTTTCTGTGGCAGAGGAACTTGTATTAGTTCTTTGTTGGTGGGGAGAACCCACGATACTCCTGTGCTTCACGTCTCTGTTCTAAAGGTTCCTTTCTGTATTGCTAGAGAAGTGGTTTGGCAAACTGGTCTGTTCTAACCATGTTCAGTTACTCATTTACGATGTGAAAGAAGAAATGTTGCAGACGGGTTTCTCTGGGTAGACTAGAAACCTCCACAGCACGGAGAAGGAATTTATCCATTACCCTTTGATTTAGGAGGCACTTGATGAATATTTTTGTGAAGGATTATGCACTACAAACAGAATGTTGTAAGTTTTTGAGGGATACAATATCTGCTAAAGGGATATGTGTGGATGAAACCCTCACTAGGGTTTCCCTCAGTGAAGACAGCTTGAAGATTGCAGTTGTCCACTAGATGGCACGATCTTCCTGTAAGAACAAAATGTTGAATTTTTTTGCATATCTAATTGTCTTACATTTTAAAATTAAAATAATGAACAGCTTGTTGTTTATGTCGTTAAAAAATAATAAGAATTTTATGCGCACAAACTTTCCTTTGGGGGATCCTGATTTTATTTATGAGAAGATTCAAATTAAAAAAATCTTGGCGAAGTAAGTGAATGATATAATAGTGAAAGCATTTGAAGTGTGTAAACATTAAAAACAGAAAGCGATTGTTTTGAGTAAATAATTAAGAGCAATTGAGTGGTGTCAAGGAAATGTAAATATAGGCTGGAAATGGTATAAATATCCTGAGGGGGAGAGCTTTCAAAATGTGACATGATCTCACAAGGAAACCTTTGTATGGCGTGTTGCTTGATGCTCAGAGCTAGGCTGGAAAAAGCAGAGAAAATATTGCTATAGCAGGAGTCCCATAGTCCAGCCCATCTGCTGCTAAAGTAGAGATTTTTTTTCCCCATACAACATCCCCAAACTTCACGTCTGGCATTTGATTTCGTAAGATACAAGTACTGGTTCACAAGAAAATAATCTAGAATTAAGTCTAAAAGTCCATAAGTACATTCAAAAGTGTGTTCTGCATATTTCCTTTAGTGTTCTGTAGGCTTTTTTTTTTTTTACATTTTGCTGTTCGACTTTTCAATGGAAGGTAGTTTAATAATCTAATCAAGATGATAGAGATACCTATATAGAGATACAGACATGAATGTAACTCCATCCCCCAGGAAAAGATGTGGCTCAGAAATTGTCAGTGAGATCTCTTTAAGATTGTATAAATACTTTGATTTGAGTCGCATTCATTCTTTTTAATAGACTGATTTCTCTTCTGTGTGAACATACTTTATTTTACAGTCCTCAGGCCCCAGGCTGTGTGCATTGATCCGTTTTTGTCATAATTCTGTTCCTGATGAATGGGGCTTTTAAGTTGTCTTGTTCTCTGTCTGGATAAACTGATTGTCGTGCAGGTGGCCTCTTAATGTTTCTTTTCTCCATTTGATAAGAGGTTAATAAATCTTGAGTTAATAACTCAAATCTTGTTTCTGAGGGAGAGAGAGATGCGGGGACGTTAAAGCGGCATGTGCGGAGCAAACATTCTTCTGATTTGGATTTCTGTGGAAAAAACCTTTTTTTTTTTTAATTTGTTAGTATTAATGCAGAAAAAAAGTACGACTTGCTGATGAAGAGCTGTCAGTAAATGAGTTAGATGAAGGCATTGTACTCTAGTGTTCATAACAAGTAAGTAGTTCGTGCAAAGTATTTTATTGACAAAGCAAATGTCTCTGTTTTCTTCAGCTGTAGCATCATTTCCATTTGAAGAGGAGTCGAGACCTCGGGCACCATCTTCCAAAGCAGCTATTCCTCCTCCGGTGTATGACGAGCCAGAGAGACCTCGTTCCCCCACGGGACCTAGCAACTCTTTCCTTGCTAACATGGGGTAAATGAATGACTTGTGCACATCTTGTGGAAAAAGGCGTTAGAAGGTGGTGGAAACCAAAAGTTAAAATAGTTTGTCAGTAGAGAAGAAGAACACAACCCATTGCATGTATGTGGTTACTCTGGGTCCATATAGTCCTAACTGGCAGGTTACAGAAAAAGCAGTGGATTTACTCAGACGAGAGAAATGCATTTGAGGTGGTTGCATTCAAGGCAGTGCTTTCAAGCAAATTCTGAAGCCACATTCCAGTGTAAAGTGTTTATGGCTTGTATACTGCATTAGCTTGGCTTGTACAGGAAAACACAGATGGCGTGTTAGTTCCTCTAGGTTTCTTTCCAGCTTTGTCTCAAATTTGCTACGTACCAGTGGGCAAATAGTTTTGTCTCTGCTTTGTGTTTATTTGTTCAAAAATTCAAAGCATATTTGCATGAATATAGCAGCTGTGGCTGCAAATCTGCCCGTTTACGTTTCTGCCTTGGATTAGCATTGTGTGTAATGCTTGTCTTACTACTGTGGCAACAAAGTGAAGTCAAATTTATAGTTAAAAAACAGCTTAAAAGACCTAATTTGAAAGGTGTAATGGTTAGCTATGGTCCTCTTATCAGTCGCATCAGGTGTTGTGGAAATGCAGGCTCGATGTAGTCAAAACTGAATCCAGGATGAAGACAGACATAAAAGTGTAGTTCATTACATTATTACACTGCATTTCCATTTTGGAGACAATTTTTGATGCGTTTTTTTAACCTTTCAGGATTACATAGTCAGACTTTTTAGCTTTTTTTAATGTGTCTTTGTATGTTCTCTCTACTATGCTTAGAAAATAATCACTAATCGTCTGTTTTCTGTGTAATATTATGTACCTATTGATAACAGAGGGGTGACTGAGCATAGAATATTTACTGTGGTTTAAACTAGTATACCATGGCATGTTTTTTGTGTTTTGACCTATCTAGCTATGGTCTCCAAAGAAATGTCAACATGTGTAGGTATATTTTGATTGTAAATGGAAAATTCAGAGGGAATTTCAAACCTGTCAGTGGAGGTGCTTTTATAAGGTACTTATAAAAAAAAAATAAGGTACCTTTAAATAAGTTGGGGACTTTATTGCCTCAATACGCTCTCGAAAGTTGAGAAAGATGACACATGTTTAAATTAATACTGAGGATATCAAGATTTGTTACAGGAAGGGCTGGGCTAGCAGAGCCATGTAGTCTGGAGCTTATGCCAACTTGGAACTGATCTAATGTGTGATGTAGATCCATCTAGGTTGGAAGGGACTTTAAAGATCGAGTCCAACAGTTAACCTAACACTGCCAAAGCTGCCACTAAACCATGTCCCTCAGTAATACATCTACCCATCTTTTAAATACCTTCAGGGATGGTGATGCCAACGCTTCCCTGTAAGACTTGTTCTCCGGATTCCTCACCAGCTTCTCTAGACCAGCTCCAGCACCTCAATGTCTTTCTTGTGGTGAGGGGCCCAAAACTGAACACAGTACACAGGGTGGGACCTTACCAGTGCCCAGTACGGGGGGGACAATCACTGCCCTAGTCCTGCTGGGCACACGGTTCCTGTTACAGGCAAGGGTGCTATTGACCACCGTGGCCACCTGAGCACACTGCTGGCTTATATTCAGCTGGCTGTTGACCAGCACCACCAGGTCCTTTTCCACCAGGCAGCTCTCTAGCTGCTCTTCCTCAGGCCTGTAGCGTTTGTGTGGTTGTTGTGACCCAAGTGCGGGACACAGCACTTGGCCTTGTTGAACGTCATACCATTGGCCTTGGCTCAGATTGTTCTACATCTGCCTTTTCTGTCAAGCTTTTGATATCAGCCACTGACAAAGTTAAGAAACTGGACTAAATATGGAATTATCTAACCTGATTTGTGATTTACGATTAGATTTTCATGTAATGAAAAGATGTCTTTCTGATGCTGACTTGCATTGCTTATGGAAGTTAGGTTGTATTTGGAAAAGTATAAACAATTTTATTTATTCAAATTCTCTGACAGCTTTTTTGGCCGTAATTCAGGGGTAACACATTTCATCTTCACAGGTTGCTGTGAAGTTGCTAGGTTGTAAAGTCATGTAGGAGCTCTTATCTCTCCGGTCTCTGTGTAGTAAGACTTTAGGAGGTATTTGAGCGTGCAGGAGAAATGCAATGTTAATGTTTTGCGTAAGAAACCTTTACTGACTCACGCTTTTTCTCTTTGCAGGGGGACAGTAGCTCATAAAATCATGCAGAAGTATGGTTTCAGAGAGGGCCAGGGGCTGGGAAAGCATGAACAAGGGCTGAGCACAGCACTGTCAGTAGAGAAAACAAGCAAGAGGGGTGGCAAGATCATTGTTGGCGATTCTACAGAGAAAGGTAATTTTGTCCTACACCAATAAGTTTATGAAAAATGGTCAGGGAAAAATAATAGTTGGGCTCAGTGGAAGCTCCTGGTTTTTTTGTTTACCGTCTGTCCTCACAGAACATACTAGTCAGAGTTGGAAAAATTACTTGTGGTCTTTCTTTTGGAAATTGATCTTTTTTGTCTTTTTTTTAAAGCGTTTGTCTATTAATTTTTTTAGCTCATCCTCCCTTTCCTCCATCAATTGTCCACCTTCAGCATTTGGAAGCCTCTTCAAGGGGTGATCCTGCTCTGCTCCTGCTGACTTTCTCCCTGACACATGCGTTAGATGTTGCCCTCATTTCCCTGCTGTTTTTCAACCTAGCGACAATATCAAGGGTTACTAGAACTGCACCTCTGCCTAAGCACAAGTATTGGCAGTCAGGAAATACATATTTTTTTTTTGGAATCTGATACAATTCTGAACTTACGAATTATTTCCCTCAAAGAATTAGTATGTTAGCAGTGTCTTAGCTTAATTTGCATTCTGTAGTAGTGATTTTTCTGCTTACTGTCTTTCCAAGAAGCTCTGAGTTCTGAATGACTGTTTCTCACCAATATGAAACTACATTTTGTGGCTTTTATTCCATTGTTTGATAACAGTAAGATTCTGATAAAAGCCCCCATATAAGGTTTGAATTAGATTCAGTCTTAAATTATTCCATGATTCACTGTTCTATCTTCCTTGCAGAAACGGGCAAGAAAGCGGATTCTAACCCATTGACCGAGATACTGAAATGCCCAACTAAAGTGGTCTTGCTAAGGGTAAGCTGAGAGTAAAGGAACGTACTTTGGTATTTGCAGAAGTCCTACTCTGCCCTGGTGAGGCCCCATCTGGAGCACTGTGTCCAGTTCTGGGCTCCCCAGTTCAAGAAGGACAGGGAACTGCTGGAGAGGGGACAGCAAAGGGCTACAAAGATGATGAGGGGCCTGGAACATCTCTCTGATGAGGAGAGGCTGAGGGACTTGGGTCTTTTTAGTCTGGAGAAGAGAAGACTGAGGGGGGGATCTGATCAACACCATTAAGTACTTAAAGGGTGGGTGTAAAGAGGATGGGGCCAGTCTTTTTTTCAGTGGTGCCCAGGGTAACAAGAGGTAACAGGCACAAACTTGAACATAACAAGTTCCACCTAAACATGAGGAGGAACTTCTTACTTTGAGTGTGGCAAAACACTGGAATAGGTCGCCTAAGAGAGGTGAGGAGTCTGCTTCTCTGGAGACATTCAAAAACCCCCTGGACACGTTCCTGTGCAACCTGCTCTGGGTGGACCTGCTTTGGCAGGGAGGTTGGACTAGATGATCTCCAGAGGTCCCTTCCAACCCCATATCATTCTGTGATTCTGAAATGTTTAAAACTGTGTTCCTGTTACAATGAGTCTGTACAGTTTGAACAGTTCTGGCTGCACCTGTATGGTGCTTTGTGTTGTGGAGAAGCTGCGTGTCTTCTGAGATATGAGTTGTGACAGTAAATCAACGCTGCTTTAGATTATACAGTTACCTTGTCTTAGCGATAGGAACTGTCTCCTCCTGTGGCGCTGGGCTGGTAAACAGAAGCTTAAAATATTAATGGTTACAGTTCCATGCATCTGTGATTTGCCAACATAATGATCTACACAGACCACATCCAGTGAGTTAGGTTTATTCTTTTAACTTTCAGAACATGGTAGGTGCTGGGGAGGTGGATGAAGACCTAGAAGTTGAAACTAAGGAGGAATGTGAGAAATACGGCAAGGTTGGGAAATGTGTCATCTTTGAGGTAAGGGATAATCTGTCTCTCTTTTTGGTTGCTCTGGAAGCAAATTGAGCCCTTGACCCTTACGACTGGCTTGTTAGTGCTTAAGAGAAGGGGCATACGTTAGAAGATCTCGCAGGGTCCTTTGCTGTGTTGTGATTCTTGGTTTTCCATATCTGTAAGATACAAACTTACAACGTTAGAAACTGGGCAAAAAACTCTGGGTCTCATGCTTTTGGAACTTCTTTATTGTGTGCTCTTCGCTACTTTTGTGAAGAACAGCAATTTAAAGCACTGTTTTTGCTACTGTTCTAATTACTTCTGGTCTGGGGGTGGTTTTTTGTTTTCTTTCAGATTCCTGGCGCCCCTGATGATGAAGCTGTGAGAATATTTTTAGAGTTTGAACGGGTTGAATCTGCCATCAAAGGTGAGATACTAAATTGTATCCTGCAAACCCCAGACACTTCTGTAGAGAGATTAAACAGTTTCACCAATTAGACTGTTCAGCTAAAGAAATGTTTATTTTATTCTCTTTTAATTGCTGCTTGCTGACCTGTTCTTGGTTTCCATTCCAGCTGTTGTGGATCTAAACGGAAGATACTTTGGAGGCCGAGTCGTGAAGGCTTGTTTCTACAACCTGGACAAGTTCAGAGTACTGGATCTGGCAGAGCAAGTTTGATTTTAAAAATCTAGCTCGAGGTGTCACTGTTCTGGCAATCATGTTTTCAGCGGTAGGCTGGGAATAAAGAAGAGAAAAGTAGCTTTCCTAGCAAACTGGAAACAAGCCTCATTGAATGGATTTTTCGCATTCGTTGTGACTTACGTTTTTTGTAATATAAAGCCCTTTGAAAGTAAGATTCACGTCTGTGTGTTTTTGAATTGCACAATTCTGCTTATTGCTCTGGGGATCCTGTTTTTTTGAGCTTTCAGATGACTTTGTTCTTTTGAAAACCCACTGCTGAGGAGATGCTTTGTCTGTATTCCCGCTTTCCTTGTTCTGGCGTTTCATCACGGAGTCCCTGGGCTGCATCCACAATAAGTGGGAAGCTTTGGAGAAGGACTGTGTGCTATGATGCTCCTCTTCCCTGGTGGTATCTCTTGAGTTACAGCCTGGCTTTCTTAAGTCCCATCCGCACCTGATTTGGGGTCGTTGGACCATTGGCAGCTAGTTTGTTCTCTCCTGACTCCAGGACAATACTTTCTATGCCAGGATGGAGACTAAATTAACAAGGAATGAGTCTGTCTTTCTTCCCAAATCCAAAGAAAATACACGTTTAACCCAGGGAAACGGAAGAAGGAAGAAATTTAAAATGGTTAGCCACGTGAATGGGAGTGAGTGGACTGTTAGCGGGAGCTCTGTGCTGTCAGGCAGTCCTGGCTAGAAATATCCAGAGTTAACTAATTACAGGTCGTTATCGAAATGCTATAGGTACAACTGAGGGAAACTCATTCTTCTATCTGGCCAGCTATCAGATTCTCATTTCCTCTAACGTCACGCATAAGTAACTAACATTTTGTTTAATTAACTCAAACCTGGCATTTGCTCACTGTCTACGTATTTCTGTATTTGAGGTCAAATAACATCAGGGTTAGGCTTTTTTTTATTTTTTTTTTGGAAGGAGTGCCAGTGGAATTTTGCAAAGTAGGTGGCCACGGAAGAAAATTCCCGTATAAAATACGAAAACCTGAATTAAACTACTAAACACTACAACTTAGAACTATTTTATTTTATTTTATCTGATGTAAAATAATACGTAGCGCTCTGCTCCTGGTTTTATGTTTGCTCTCTACTGGGAACAGTATGTGACAAAGTGTTGGCAAAAGGCGGCTACGCAATGATGGCAGTTGTCTCTGTGCTCACTGGCACCTAGAATTGCACAGATGTTAAAAAGGAAGTGAGCTCTGAGGGCATTTTAGCTGTTTAAAAGCTGGTGCTGGATGTCTTTTTCCTGCTATACACATGTATTGGGGGGGAGGGGGTATAGACCTGTAGTTGATCAACGCTGTGAATATCTCCAGTTATTGCCCTTTTCATTAAGTTTTGGCTGCCGATCTATATGACAAACCCTTGGTCTCGTGTTTTTGTCTGCTTGTGTTCCACCAACCTCTGTACAAACATTTGCTTGTAAAACAGAAAAACGATTTTTAAAAAAAAAAAAACAAAACAAAAAAACCACTTATATTTTACCTGCTGTGTGTTGGCTTCCTTACTATCCCCTTCCTTTGCACAAGGCCTTCCCACAGAGTCAGTCCCTTCTACAGCTCCTGTGCTGCTGTTGGCAATAGTTGTATCCACCGTGAAAAAAACCTCCCTGCAGCAGAGGTGAAGAACCGGCCTGACTGATGCTAAAACCACAAGACTTGGGGCAATAACAGAATCCAAATTCTGTTACTGGCTCTGCTGTTGGTTTTCTGTTTGACCTTGAGCAATGCTTAAAGGCTACTATGTAGGCAAACAAAGAAATCAGTGTAATATGAATTAGGGTGGCTTTGCTTATAAGAGTCAAATAATTTGAGCGGTGTGCTGTAGAAAGTTAAAGCGCTGATAACTCATTTACTACAATCTGAATTTATCTGGAAATATGACTTGGCTTTAAGCAACATGATCTATTTATGACTTTTATTTCTGTTCTGAGTGACTAGCTGTAAGCATTTCCTAAGTTACACAGACTTTTCTGTGTCTTGTAACCAGATGTTCTGCTGTTTTCTCTCCAATACCAGCTTCTGAGCTTCCAGTTTGATGAGTTGGAGGTCTTCCATTTGCTGAGAATGACAAATTTTTTGAACCATTTAGTTCTCAAAATCCTTATTTTGGTTGAAGACTTACGGATTAAAGTTTACGGGTAAAGTTTTTAGATTAGATACTAGGAAGAAATTCTTTCCTGTGAGGGTGGTGAGGCACTGGAACAGGTTGCTCAGAGACGTTGTGGATGCCCCATCCCTGGAGGGGGGTTGGAACTCGATGATCTTTATAAGGTCTCTTTCAACCTGAACCATTCTATGATTCTACCCCTGGAGGTGCAGGGGAGGTGGCTTGTTCATTTTGTGCTTTGTGTAGGAGATTTATTCTATAAATAAAGTATTTTTCTGTACCGTGAGGCCACTAAGACAGTGTATGCATACCTCCTAAAGTGTTAGCAGACCTATATTGCCTTAATTTCATCTCCCTAAACCTAATCCACTTGTTTTGGAGGGTGCTGAGCAAATACTCGACGCCAGAGCCTGGTTTGTAGGTGGTTGTCCTCTAGGTGCTGCCACAGTAAATGCAAACACATACAGAGGTGTGGAAACCCGGAAAGGATAAGACACACTAACTCAGGTCCTCAGTCAGACCTTATTTATCACAGCTAATGTAATTAGTAGCGGGTATTTTTTTGGCAAATGCATGTTCTTCCCCTTAGCCCGTGGTGATGTGTTGGCTCAGACTTTCTCAGGTACGGGTGTATCTTGCATGCCTTGAAAAATTTGGTTCTGAATCTACGTCTCTACTTCCTACCTCCTCTGGAAACTTGTTACCGACCTTTTTCTATTTCTAGTAGTTGCTCAAATTATTTTTCATTCAACACCTCCAGCTCTTCCTGCTTACACATCCAGTTTTTTTTTCCTTCGGTGATTCATCCATCAGCGCCCTCTCAAAAGGCTCAGCAGAACTTCAGAGTTCTCCGTTGCAGCTACAAAGTTTTACTTGTTTGTTTGGGTTTTGCTTACTTGAAATTGTGCACCCACCTTTTTCGGTAAGGTACGTGCTTGCAGCTGTGGTCTGAAGCGATGACATTTTTGTTTCTCTTTTTGTGTGGTGCCTTAAAATGTTATGTTTTTACAGCGAATGGAAGAGGATGGTGGCCTGTTAAGATACATTTGCTTTATTGGCAGTACAGTGTTGGTGTTCAGTGTTTTGGTATTTTTCAGACCTGACTTCCTAAAGTTAAGCTTTAATTGCGTGTTTTAAGTACACGTATAATTACTCTGATTCTCTAATGTGCTGAATAACTGAGTCTCCTCTCAGGCTAACTATGAACCATTCATTACTTCTGGGAATCTAGATTAGATGCCTACTTAAGAGAGATTTGACGGTGTCCTGAAGCTAACAGCAAGCTGAGAGGGACGTGTGGGACGTGTCAGCCCGGAGCTGAACGAGGTGTCCCTAGTGCATTATCAACCCTGAAGTCTTAAGAACGAGGATTTGCATAGTGGCATAACCATTAGCTGCCGCCTTCTTTTCCTAATTAACACTGGCTGCTATTTTAACAGCAGGAAAGTCTCGACTTGATGCTTTCGTAGTTGTTATAACCCCAAGGTTTCGTTCCTGAGTGGTAACAGCTATTTTGGAGCCCACCATTATGCACACAGGTTATGGTTTATTATGTGCACTCTTCTGTGCTTAACCTATGTGGAATTTCAGCTGCTGGTTTATCACTTGCCTACTGGGTGTCAGACTAAAGAAGTCTGATGAGATGGAGCTCACTGGGAACATTTTTAACGTTACTGTTGTCAAAATCTCAGCTTGCTTTGCCCATATTGTATGAAAAATGAGAGTTGATGACTCAAAGACAGAATCACAGAAAGAGATGGGGTTGGAAGGGACCTCTGGAGATATCTAGTCCAACCCCCTGCCAAAAGCAGGTTCACCTAGAGCAGGTTGCACAGGAACATGTCCAGGCAGGTTTTGAATGTCTCCAGAGAAGGAGACCTTGCTGTCTGAATAGCCATACGAAGAGGAAGACAGGTACAATAAGTGTCTTGCTCAAGATCATGCAGGAGGTTGGCTGGACCATGGGGATTACACTCTATCGTCCTGTACTTGCAACAGTGTCACCAAAACCCACATTCTTTGTGGAGTTGCTTTTTAGTGTAACACCAGAAAATGGCTAGTGCTCTTAGCCTTGAACTTTGGACCCTAAAGTGAATTCAGCTGAGGAAGAGGAGATGTGATTTGCGTGCTGCAGTCTGTGTAAGCGCGTGCTTTTTGAGGTGCTTATCTGAAATCACGCTCTTGTGTTGGAGTGTTTTACCCTCCTGGCAGGAGAAAATGTGCATTGTAACCCCACATAGTTTTCCTAAAGATAGAAGGAAAAATATGGAAGGCTTCAAAGAGGTTCTTAAACTTCTTAAATCTTCCTTGCTCCGCAAGCAAAAGCCTAATGAGGAACTACTTTCTGTCCTTCCAGCACTTAGTGCAAGAGGCCCTAAGCAAGACTCAGATTCATCTCATGTTAAGTTAAATTGAGTTAAATGGAGTTAAGTTCCTGGAGGGGGGCTTTGCACTTCTCGTTAAGCTTCATGATCTTCCTGCCAGCCCATTTCTCCAGCCTGTTGAGGTCCCTTTGGGTGGCAGCATGACCCTCTGGGGTATCAGCTACTCCTCCCAGGTTGGTGTCACCTGGAAACTTCCTGAGGGTACACTCAGGATCAGGATCCCATTGTCCAGATCATTCATGACGATGTTAAACAGGACTGGACCCAGTATAGACCCCTGGAGTTCAACACTAGTTACTGGCCTCCAACTAGACTTTGTGTCACTGATCACCACTTTCTGGGACTGGCCATTAAGCCAGTTTTCAGTCTACCTTGGTGTCTCCTCATCCAGCCCATACTTCAACAGCTTCCTTATGTTCTCCTTATGGGAGACAATGTTTGAAAAGCCTTATAGAAGTCTGGGTGAACAATATATCCTGCTCTCCTGTTGTCTACCAGGCCAGCCATTTAGTTGTAGAAGGTCATCAAGTTGGTCAAGCATGACCTCCCCTAGGTGAATCCATGCTGACTACTACGGATGATTTTCTTGTCCTTCATGAAGACAGTTTCCAGGCTTAGCTGCTCCAGAATCTTAGAAATAAATGAAAATTCCCTAAATATTGGAAAAGAGCAAGAGCATCCCTACAGCTGAGGGCCGCCTACAGGTTGATAACGTGTTTCTGACCAGATACGAGACTTAAACCCTCTTCTTTTCCCCGATAAAGCAAGAGCTGCTTGTGATTGCAGAGAGCTCAGGTGGCTTACAAGCACTTTCTGTACCAGTCAGTGCAGTACTGTGTGGTAACGATTGACTCCTCGGGAGAATTCATGCCTTTAGGTGATGAGGCAGTTGTCCTTAAAAGAGGAATGGGGACTGATTGCATTAGCAGAGCCCTCTCTGTTAATTTGCCGTCAGCTGAGCAGTAAGAGTACACAGCCGGCCTGCAACCGGAGGGTTTATTCTCTACTTTGAAAACTCCTGTGTTTTTTAACAAACTCCTGGATTTCTAAACCTTAATTTGCGTTTCTATATGGAAGGAGACCCTTGGAGAGAGATGGGCAGCGTGGGTTGTGGCACCACCACTTCTAGATCTTCTCACCGGCCAAACTCCAGCTGCTGCTTGGTGACAGCCAGCGCCTGAGTTGGGGCTTCACCCTTGTGTCAGAGGAAAAAAGTGAGCTTTTGTGAGATTCTGGATCTGTCAGCTGGGAGATTGGGCTTCCTGCTGTGCTGAGCTGCAGGAGAGGTGGCTTTGTTCATAGATGGCTTTGAGAGTAGCACCTGGGCTTGGGAATGTTTTTTGCTGTGTCCTATAGACAAGACTTCTAAGAAAGGACTTCCCTCATGCCCTGCGATGCTGAAGATTTTATTCTAGCTGCACAGCAGTTGAAGAGCAATCCCAAAGCCGTCTTTATCATCTGATGAGTTTGGCTTATGTGAGGCTTCATTATTCTTCTTGTGCCTTTTCCTTTGAAAACCCTCCATGGACTTTCAGAAACGTGAAGGCTTTGAGGTTAGTGTGAGACTAAACCCACCAACCCAGGCACCAATGGGCAGCAGGTGACTTGACTCCTTACAGCGTGTTCCTCTGGAGTACGATGGAGACTACAAGACAGCAGAAATGCAGCCTGGTCCTTGTGTCTGCTCTGCTTCTGCTGTCCAAGACTCCAGCGCTGGTTTCTCTTGCATCCTGTACGCCAGACCTTTTTGGGAGGGCTTATCTTAAAATATAAATATTCTGTGTTGATTCATGTTGTGGTACCAGTCACGGGAAAGCCTGGTGCTGGGTGACTATGGAAGAGCAAAGCAATTCCTGCAGAACATTGCTGACATACCACCACTGCCTTCTGGTTATGGCTGTTGAGGGTACTTTCACGATGTCCAGCTGAAGACATGATACTTGGCTGTGTGTTTAATACGTGAACCCCATCTCTGCCCTCCTTTGGCCCAAAACTGCATTTCAGGCTGGTGTTTTTCACATGTGATGTAGTTTAGTGGATAAATACACCCACTTTTCCTTTTTCTGAACGTTGGCTCGCTGGGCTGCTCTGGAAAAACAACTGAGCTGAGGAGGTAGGAGTGCTGGTACCCAGAGTGATGCATTGAGAGATGTTGGTGGGCATTTTGAGGTGCTGGTTGGTGGAGTAACTGGTCTGTGTGTGAGAAGAGATGGATCTCGTGGGAGGGCTCTCATCTGTGCCTGTTACGCATTTGCAGAGCGAGCTTGAAAATGAACCTTCTCCTCAAAGGGCTGCGGTGACGTTTTATGCAGCACAGAGGATGATAGGATTTTTCCAGGATGCAAAAACTGGATATGATGTGAGTTGCTTATAACGTCAGCCAGCTCCAGAGCCTATGGACCTTCACCCCTGGGCAGCTCTAGATGTAATCATAGATATTCGTTTCTTGTGTCAGGAAGAACAAACGAGTAGCTGCTCCTTTCTCCTCCTCACCGAAGGATCTGTGAACTCTGAGTCACAGAATGATATGGGGTTGGAAGGGACCTCTGGAGATCATCTAGTCCAACCCCCCTGCCAAAGCAGGTCCACCCAGAGCAGGTTGCACAGGAACTTGTCCAGATGGATTTTCAGTGTCTCCAGAGAAGGAGACTCCACCACCTCCCTGGGCAGCCTGTGCCAGGGCTCTGCCACCCTCAAAGTAAAGAAGTTTCTCCTCATGTTTAGGTGGAACTTCTTACATTTAAGTTTGTGCCCATTTCCTCTTGTCCTGTCACTGGGCACCACTGAGAAAAGACCAGCCCCATCCTCCTGACACCCTCCCTTTAAGTATTTTTAAGCATTGATCAGATCCTCCCTCAGTCTTCTCCAGACTAAAAAGACCCAAGTGCCTCAGACATTCCTCATCAGAGAGATGCTCCAGGCCCCTCATCATCTTTGTGGTTCTCTGCTGTACCCTCTCCAGCAGTTCCCTGTCCTTCTTGAACTGGGGAGCCCAGAACTGGACACAGTGCTCAGATGGGCACTCTTCCTGGTGCACCCCAGGATGCCGTTGGCCTTCTTGGCCACAAAGGCACATTGTTGGCTCATGGTCATCCTATTGTCCAAAAGCTATTGCAGCTTTCTTTAAATGAGCATTTAGGACAGTAATATCACCTTTCTTTTTCTGCAGGCCCCGGTGGGTTAGGTGTGCTGTTTGCTTTGAATGTCCAGGGTGATTTTACCTGCTATTTGCTGCAGAAATTCTTTTGTCACCCGAGGTGCAACTCAGCAAGTTAGTGGTGAGGAGGAGAAAATGGAGTAAAGTCGGCAGGACTTCTAGCTGCTGAAAAAAAGGTAGGCAAACCTAAAGTCGTCCACTTTTATATTCCTCAAGAGAGAGAAACAGATGACAAAGTCCCCGCACTTGATAGCTTATCTCGAATTACGCAGTAGCTGACAATAAATACAAATGTGATCCTGTGATCCAGGAGCAAAACCACAGCTTTCCATATCAGTAAGCAAAGTCCTCTTGAATGTGGGGGAAAAATGGACATTGAGGTGGGAAAGCTGCAAGAGAAGATCAGAGAGCTGAAAGCCAAGGAAAACGTTGCAATTAATCGGGGGAGGGATAGATAGAAGATTCTGCAGATTTTTTCCTCTCATATCTGCTTTCTCTGATTTCTGAACCCTGCTGAGCTCATGATTGTGGCTTTATGGCATTTCCCATCTTTGTCTTTTTTTTTTAGCGTCAGGAAATAGGGGAAACCCCTAAGCATAGAGATTAATGCTGCATTTTATATTCTTCTTAGTATAGAAACGTAAAAGCACAGGCTTATGAAGGGCTTTTTTTTCCAAAGCAGTTTTTAAGCATCTTGCCACTTCATACCCCTTGAGTTGCTTTTCCTCTCCCAGTCTCTGAGGTGTGATCTCTACCCTCCACTTGAGAGCCTGCAGCAAGTCAACAGCTCAGGAATCCATGTGGTCCTGCCAAGATAAAGGTCTTCAACTCATCATGGATTTCTCCACCTTTTGCCGCGGGCGGAAAGCTGGGTAGCTTTTTTGGACTTCGCCACTTTGAACTTGTAAAACTAGTACAGCAACAGTGAACCAAAACTCAAATGACACTGTAGCAAAACACACACAGCTCCTTCAGCACCCGCTCCTCTTGTGAGGATAGGAAGAGAAATTCGGTGGGTTTTGTGTCATTTGAGGCACGTTAGGAAAGTGCTGGGGCTCTACAATTGTAGTGATGCAGTCGTCACTGGGAGAGGATACGTGGGCTGGAGCAATTCCCAGTGACTCTTCTTTACTCTTTGTAGGAGAGAGCGATGCACACACCCAGCAAAATCTAAAGACCTTCCTGGGGAATTAATCATATGGCAATGAAGCGCACTCAGATCAGGATCAGGTGTTTGCTTCCAGCACAAATCGAAGAGGAAGACCCAGGAGCGGGCAGCCCATCTCCCTGCACCGCACCGGTTAAAGCTCTGCACATCATCCCGTGTAACACAACGCCGTTGCTTCCACAGGTGCTGTCCCACAATCACCACGTTCACCTGCAAGGGCCCAGCTCTTCTGAGGAAGTCAGGGATTTCGGGCTGATAAGGAAAACAAATAAGTCTTGAAAATATCTCCAGCCATCACAGTGCTATTTATGTATTCTTCCCCCAAACCCTTTCCTTCACTTCCCTTTCTAACCGCGTTCCAACCACTTTCTAACATTTCAAAGTGTTTTGCTTTGGTTTGTTTCTATCTAGCGGCTTGCTTTCTTCATGGTCTTTGTTTTTCCTGCAAGGCTTTTGCAGTCAAAGCTTGGAGAATACAAAAGCCAGGAAGCTTGAGTCTACTATCAGTTTTGATATTAAAAAATCATGATGTTGGCATCATATAGTCAATACATAATATTTGTTTTATGATTAAAAAAAAAAGGGGGGGGGGNAGAGGGATTTAACTGCACAGCAAGGATTTGCCTCACCAAGCCTGGACTGTGTGAAACAGAATTGATTATTTGTTATTCTCCATCAGAAGGATGGAGATGATTGGAGGTCTCCAAATTTGACATTTTCTCTTCAGTGCCAGGTGGGTGTGTGGCAGCAGCTCGAAGCCATAGAAATCCACGGAGAGGGGAGACTTGAGTTTCCTGCATGGGAAGAGCAAAATCACATTTAGACACCCGCTGGAGCAGGCAGCTGCAGAAAAGCCACCAAGGTATGGATCTGACAGTGGGTGGTGCTGCTGCAGTAATTACTGCGTGCAGGTCACCCCTGGGAAATGCTGTCTGGCTCCTTACTGGGACCTTTCTCTCCAAAACCCCATGACTCTGTGCAAAACAGGAGACCAGGACCCATAGCTGTGCAAGGCACCAAGAGCACCTGGCCCTAAGTCTTTGACCTGCTTCTCTCTAATCCAATTTTGTCCTGACACCTTTATAGAGCACCTAATCTTTATGATATGATACCTCTTTGTGATATAACCTCTAATACCAGAGGTTGGCAAAAAGTAATCTGTCTAGGTCAGGCTGTGGTGTACGCGGGGTTTGGCTGGAGAGGTTCCGAAAGTTCATCATCCACGGTCCCTGCTGCATTTTAAGCCCTGATGACCCGGGTGTCCCCCCAGCTCTCCCGGCAGAAACGGCGCTGCCATTGGTAGGGAGAAGCCACAAGCCTCTTTGCAACTTTCCCTCCGCTAAATTTGCAAGGCTGAAGCATCAGGCGGGGAGAGCTCGCCCTGTGAAAGGGAGCTGGGTACCGGGTGTCTCCGGCTGCTGGAGAGTGGAGGGATTAGCAAAAGGCCTTGAAAAACGTGGGCGCGGGCTGAAAACAGAAGCCTGGGGGCTATAAACAGCTCAGTGATGGTCCGTGACTGGTCCCTGAGGTGCAACCTTGGGAGGTTGGCTTAGATGTAAGAGCAGCAGCTCAGCAAGAAAAGAGCTGAGCGGTGGGATAAGGAGCCTGGTGCTGCCGGGGGAAGCAGCACCTTCAAGCAACGTGTAACCCAAGGGGTGAGGCCGGAGGCTAAGAGCCTGCCTGGGCACTCAAACGTCTTATAAAAGGACAAAATAGGATTATGCAAGCCTGATTGACCGCGTAAGCATGTCCCAGCGCCAGCAATTGTGAGCACCCTCGTCTTCCTTGGCTCTGTGCCACGCAAGCAGTTCAAAATGTTATAAATATTTCAAACGAGCTGTTTGCATTACTACTTGCTTGTAGAGTACAAGCCTCATAGTGAAGGAGATTCCCGTGACTGATCCTCAGGCCGAAACGACTGGGTGGTTCCTACCCAAGAAAAGCACCGACATCTTTGTCTCGCAGGCTGCTACCACCCATTATCTCACCGTACCACTAACTGGAAAGAGGGAGGTCAGTTCAACACCGATTTCCTGGCTGGGCAGTCAGTGATATATGAAAATCCATTTCTCCCTGTATAAGTAAACGCATCTCTGCTTCCCTTATGTACGTGCAGAAATGCTGAGCAGCTTATCCTGGTAGAGCATCCCATCTCCCGTGCCCCTTGCCTGGTTCAGTGCAAGATGGGAAAGGCAAATCAAATCTCTGTCTTGGCCAAAGAGGGGTTTTCCAGGGTTAAGGATGAAGCTGAGGGCTGTAGTCACAGCATCTCAGCCAAATATGGGTTTTAAACCTGGGAGAAAGGTAAAAGGACTCTTCATGAGATTAGTTTTAACTAAACAACCCCACTAAAATGTTAATAGTCAACCTGCTCAAGGTGAACCTCCTTTGGGAGGGGGGGTTGGACTAGATGATCTCTGCAAGTCCCTTTTAACCCCTACCATTCTGTGGTTAAACCATGCTTTTCCTTCCTTTGGAGACAGCTTCCTATGGCATATGGCTGGGAAAGGTGCCCATGAACATCGCTGCTGCCGGTGCCTCTCCCACAGAAAGCAGCGCTTGGGAAGATCTCGAGAAGCCATCTGGGCCATCCCTCAGCCCTAGGGCAGGATCAGCACTGGCTAAGACGGTTCCCAGCCTATTTGCCCAACCTGTTCCTACAACCCCGAGTGATGCTGAGCCACCCACCAGCCTCTCTGACCATGCAGTGGGGCGGTTGTGCTCTGCAAAGAGGAGAGCCATACTCATTTCACCATCCTGGAACATATTTTGTTCAGTTTTCTCCAAACCTGTTTTGGAGACCAACTTGATCCTCAGTGTTTTTCTTTTTTTAATTGTTATTATTACTTTTATGTTGTCAAACAGTAAGTAAGGAGTGGGAATCCTGGTGCACCAGAAATTCCCAGACTCTGTTTGAAGGCTTACCTGTTTATTTAAACTGCCTGGCACCACTTGGCTGCCCGAGGTGCTCTCTGTGGGCGAAAAACAATAGTATCTAATATAGGGAATGAGGTAACAAGACGCTCCAACTCCCACGATGGCCTTGGCTGGAGCTTGGAAGCTACTTTCGAGAAATTGCCCATGGTGTGGAGATGAAGGATGGTGCCATCTGAGATCTTTCTAGCCCAACGCACAGAGCGACTGGAGCAAATCCCAGTTATGAACCAGATGATTTATTCCCTTAGATTTCCTGGGGACCAGATTCAAAGGAGGATCTATCTTGTAAGCCTCTACCCTTGAAGAGCAGCTGGGTCCCTGATGACTGGCCTTGGTTTTGCCCATGGGATGCAGGGGAGAAGTAGGTGCCGAGGAGGCACCTTTTAAATCCCCAAATGCTCCTGGAGCAGCAAGAGCAGCTCTCCATCCACTTAGCTGCCCCAAGGCTGGGTGCTTGCCCAGGGGTTATTTCAGCCTTTGCACCATTTCAGCCAAGGGGGTGGCAAAGCCTTTCTGTCTCCCTGACCAGGTGATGGAAGCACCTTAATGGGGACCTTACCCACCAGCCTCTGATACAGGACTTGATCACACCTATGATGCTGTAAGAAGCTCCTACCAGGAAGTTTTTGAAGCTGAACTGACAGTGTCCAAGAAAGATTAATGTTGCAGAAAATAACCAACCAAGGAGTTCGGCACCTCCCAGGCTATGCAGGCACTGAGCAGCATGTTATGGGCAAGAAATTTGGACATGAGCATCCAAATGTGGATTTTGATGGACATGACACCCAAGTTCATTATTTGGGCTAACCTTGAGCATATCGTGTTATGTTTCTTTTGGCAAGCCCTGGAATCTTGTTCTGGAAATATTCTTCCGGAGATGAACCGCTGATCCTCATTTATCCCAGGTAATAAAACTGTAAAAACCTATTTTTGTGTTTTATAGAGATTTGAAGGCTCATCACTTCAAGGAGCAGCACTTGTTTTCTGGAGTACAGCACCAGGTTAGAATCAAGTTCTTGTTCCTGCCAGGGTTGGATCAGCAGAGTTTCTGGGTGGTAGACAGGGAGCAAGGCCAACAACTGGGAGGAAGAAAGAAGGAAATTTTACTAGCAAGATGACAGCATGTCCTTCACAATGCCCTGGGGATCCAGGATGCTCAGAAGTGCCAGCCCTGTGCCTGTTCCTGCCCGTCCAGGGCCAAATCCTGCCCAAGTACCATCATGGGTAGATGCTGGCAATTGTAGCACGGCTCTGCTCACTTGGGCTCCCCGAGCAAGATGGGGCAATGCTGAGCTCTCCTTCCTCTCCCTTTAGTTGCTCCCAGTTTCCCAACCATGAGCTGTACTGGGATGGCTGCAAGGAGCAGTCAGGGCCATGTGGAGCAAGAGCCTGCGCCTAGAGTGGGGCTCAGCAGCCTCCAGTGAGGGGTGGAAGGAGCCTGAAGGACACAAGAAGGGCTTCATGAACTATGGAGTAGCATCAGGGTTTGCTGAACTGTCTCCAGCAAGCTCTGGCAGCTGCTGCTGGAAAATGTGATGAAAGGCAGGTTGCTCTCGTGCCTCCCTGGCCTCAGGCATGGCTGGGGAGTCCTCCTGCACGTGGGTGTTGGGCCACGTGGAGTGAAGAAGTACTCTCCTTTACCTGCTGGGCTCTGTCTGGCAGCAGCACGTGGATGTTTAGCCCAGCTGCCTTGAATTTTCCCAGCCTGCAGCCCTGTAGGGTTGCTGAATGTCCATTTTTGGATGATTTTTTTCCCCAAGAAAATGGTTGTCCGCTCAATTTGCCTGGGCAGAGACCCAGCCCCAGCGTGTCCTGCTCTGTTCCCTGGAGACAGGGTAGAAACCAGCTGCTGCAACTGGTTCCAGTTGCTGGAAGGAAGCCCAGCAGCTCATGCCACCAAATCTTCTATGCTTTTGTCCCTCACACGGTGCTGAGGCTCAGGGACATGCAGTAGCCATCGCTCCCAGAGCAGGGCAGAGGCAGCAATGCCATGTAAGCCATTTGATGTCCCTGCCATCCCTGCTAGAGTTACAGCTTCCTAACAGAGCCTGGGGGGCATTTTTTGGAATGCTCCTCACCCACTGGCTTAAACAGGTTTCTCCAGGGGAGGTTGAAGCCAAATCTGGAAGACTCTGCACTGGAGTGGATAAAGGCTGCTCATCTTGACCATCATGCTGGGCTGGATGGGCCTGGAGCCTGCAGTAGATGGGCAGGGAGGCTTTAAAATACCAGGATGACCAGCACAGGGATGGTTTGAGGAAGGTCTTGGTGACTCCAGGAGGGGCGAGTGCTTCTGCAGGGAGCAAAGACACAGCAGAGAGCTCATGGTATTGCTGTTAACCACCAAGGTGGAAGGACTGGGTTTAGTCTAGTCCTGTGTACCTTGAGGAGTTTCTCTTGAACTAGCTCCAAGTCAATGCCTCCTTCTACCTCCAGGAACCACAGTAAAAATAAACAACTCTCCCAGGTGGTAATGCTCCACCTTCACCTCCTGCTGCAACTTGAGCTGCAGGTTGAATGGCAGAGTTTAGACCTGATTGGGCTCCAAAACTCTGGGCTCAGGTCATGGCGCATCCCAGCCCTGTGCTGGCTGTCCCTGCTGTCATCCCAGGAGAGAGGGATTTGCACGTTCTCAGCATGGGGACTAGCACAGCAGGATCTGACCCTCCTATTGCCTTGGCCTGGAATGGTCCAGCCCATGCAAGGGCAGCCAGGAGATGCTAAGCATGGAAAGATGAGTTTCTAGGGGGATGAGTTTTTGGCTCCCTAGTGTTGGAAGCAGTAGAGATTTCCCAGCTTGGTCCAGTGCCACCACACACAGCAGATGGTGCTCTGCCAAGCTCAGAAGATCGGTAGAGGTGATGTGGGAGGCCAAAACCCCATTATCCCACCCACATCCATTCCACTCAGTTCTGTACTGGTCCTACCAGGGAAAACAAGACAAAACCCAAACCAAAACCAGTTCTCAGTGCCTTAAATCTTTTTGCTAAGGCCATCAGCTCCCTGTCTTGTCCTTGTCACTTCTCTCCCAGCCCTGCTGTCTCCGGGAAGCGAAGGGTTAAAAGCTCCGAAACTGCAAGAACTTCCTCCTTTCTGCAGCGCCTGCCCCCAAATGACGCTGGTTTCTGCCGGGCTTTGCCCAAATATGTCCGTTTCCTTCTAAAAGAAGAAAGAGGAGGAAGGAAGAATATATAAATAAAGAAGAAATACATATATATATATAT
>VXAK01001074.1:29787-49123 GCA_013399435.1 Arenaria interpres
CGGAATTGCTGCTGGGGGTTGTTTTGGGTGATGGAGGCTGAGAACTGGCAACCTGCGTGCATTTGTGGCCGTCCTGGGAGGGATGCTCAGCTGGAAGAGCTATGCCGTTGGGACCTTGGGAGAGACCGGGGAGGTAAACAGCTGTTGAGAGGGGTACCCCACCTTGGCAGCCCTCTTTCATGCTGCGGTGCTCTCTGATCTGCACCCCAAACCATCTCGTCTCCCAAAAAGTGTGGTGTTGTCAAAATCCCCCCGGCTTGGCAGAGTGGGGCAAGAAGGACCCGGCTATGAGACCTAAAGCCCTAACGGCTGCTCCTGTGCTGCCCCGTGGGTGGAAGGATGAGTTTTCCATCCTCCCTGGCCCGCTATGAAGCCCTTAATGTCACCTCCTCATCACCATGTCCCAGCGGGGTATGACAGTGCAGGCATGGTGGGGCACAGAGCAGGATGCTCGCGGTGGCTCCTTGTCCTAACAGCTCTATCAAGAGGAGAAAGAGAGGGGTAAAAGTCTTCTCCGGGAGACGCAAAAGCCAGGGGAGAGGGGGTTAAGCTGGGATGTGCAAGGACAGGGGGAGAAGATGCTGCTCAGCATCTAACTCAGCTGCTTTGCTGAAGTGGATTGGCATCTCTGGACCTGTGGGCTGGCGGCGATGAGGCAGGGACAGAGGGTACCGCTGTGGAGACGTTACACACTGAGGCTGGCGTGGCATGAAAGGGCAGCAGGGAGGGGATGAAAATGTGGGAGAGAGGGCTGGATTTGTTTTTCTCACCTCTCCCTGCTCCGGGTGGGGGACGTTTTTTTGGGTGTGCGACAGTTTGCCCTGCAGTGATGTTCACAGAGCCCGTGATCTCAGGCGCCGAGATTTATGTTGCCTTTTAAGGCTCAATGAAGCGCGATGTGGCTCACACCCTCGCATCTTGACAGCGCAGCAGACTTCTTGATTTAATTTTAGGTGATAAATGGATTCGTTTAGAGCAGAAGGGGAGAAGCTGGGGGGTGGGCGGTTGGAGGAAAGCAGAGTGAGTCAGGTTTTAAAAGTGCTGAGCCCGTGGGGGTGAGCACGGAGAGACCCGGGGGAGCTTCCCATGTTGGAGGGCAGCTGGTGTGGTCCCCGCCGCAGCCTCCGCAGGGATCCCAATGCCAAAAATGATGGACAGGTCTCCAGCACTCAGGGGACACGTGGTGGGTTTGCAGTAATGAGGATGCATTGCCATGCGGTCCTGCCCAGCACACCTGAACTGGGAGGACCCATTTGTTGGGGCACCACGCTGTGCTTGCCATCACCACTAGATACCTGGGGCACAGCTAATGTGCGAGTCCTCTGGACCTTGCACAATTTGGTTCTGCAACCATTGTGTCACCCTCACAGCCGTAGCTCGTCTACAAACTTCCTCTAGAGGTCAACCTTGAAATGCCAGAGAAGCTGCCAGCAGCTCCTTGCATCAACTTGCAGCTCCACCTTGAGAAGGTCCAATGTGGCATAGAGGGCCAGTCTGGATGGTTTTTCTCCATCACTTGTACATGTGCTTACTCAACTCATGCTGGAGACACGACGAGGACCCTTCTTCTTGCAGATGGAGACTTTAAGACTTGCTTAGACTGGAATAGATTGTGTGAGTTTGGCCACGACAATATTTATAGAGGTTCTCTATTAGGCCTGGCTGCAGTCTGTATAGACGTGACCCCAGCTGAGAGCATCCCGTTGGGTTGGTGGGACCCCATGTCACCAGCTGCGCTCAGAGCATCGCTCAGTGGCTGCAGCTGGGCTGCCCGGCCTTCCCATTGGCACATACCTAAGCCACCAGGCAGGAGGGTTGTGGAGAGCATGGTCTTCTGGCTACCCTTCAAAAGCTGCGCAGAGTGAGCTGTGCATATCTGTAGTTTGCAGGAGAGTCGGGCATGAAGATATTTTCCCTGTAGTTCAATTTGGTGCATTAGAAATCATTGCTGAAGGTGGTGACCTCAGCCTCATTGGAGTCAGGATGCCTGCCCTGATCCTCCCAGAGGAAGACTGGGACTCCATCCAGCTCAGCGAGGAGGCTGAACCTTTCCTTTGGGAGCCTCCTGGGAGCAGCGTCTCACCCCGGGGCTTGCTCATCGCCACCCAGATCTGGGGTGCAAAGAGGAGGCTCTGCCTAAAGGCTGTTGCTCTGCAAACCCCAGGTGGCTTGAGGCACATGGAGACTTTGGGATGTGCATTTTGGAGGCCCTGAGCTGTCTTTGCACACCCCTGAATGTGGAAATGGAGTATCCTAGGGAGTAAAATGCAAATGCCACCCGAGCTCTGCTGGCTTCTCACCGCTTGCAGCTTTGGCATCACTTTCCCGGGTCTCCCTGACAAGTCTGTGCTAAATCCTCATGGCCTTGGCTCTGGCTCTGTTCTGCTTCCTTCCTCCCCCTCAGCCCCAAGGTGTTGCAGCCCATGGCATCGCCTCAGGGTCTGTACTTCATGTCTCTACAACAGTTGCCATTCAGCCGACCTCAAAGGCATCTGGCAGTTTCGGATATTAAAGGAAGGCGTTTGGAGCGGAGATGCTGGAGGACAGCTAGAAGGGATGAGCTTAGGGCAGGAATGAATTCCTTACAGCATCGCCACATCAGCTGGGAGCGCTGGAGAAAGTCCTGATCCCCAAGTGGTGCCGTTACCCTGGCAAAGCCCTGTCCATGGCTGCAGCTCTGGCTGGCAGGAGGTGTTGGGAGCTTTCACCTAAAAATGCCCTTCGCCTCGCCTGAAAAATATGATTTAATTACTGCGGCTGGTGCGAGGAAGCCTGGGAGCGTGCAGGTGATAAGCGGCCGGGATATTGGCAGCAAGCGAGGCATTTGTCATTTGCCAAAGGACAAATGGAACCCTGGTGGTGTTGCTGGCCGGGAAGGAGCTGGAGATGAGACTGAAAGCCAGCGAGCAGAGGTCAAAGGCGTGATGCTGGGAATGACTGGTTCCGCCGGGTGTGGGTACAGTCACCAGCCAGTTGGCAAGGGCACGACAGATCCATGGTGCGAGGTGCTACCCCGCTGAAAAAAAAATGTGTGACACCATGATTATATTATTTATGGAGATATACATATATATAAAGGTTGGCTTTGAGCTGTTGGATGGGGAGACCTGCTGGGTGCTGCTTGGGTCACTGGTCATCGGGGGATGTTACAGCTCCTGTGAGCAAAGGATCCTCCGTGGTGATGCATGGCTTGATTTGGGAAAGAAGGAGAACTCAGGACCCTGCTTGATGAAGGGGCGGATCCTATTGTGGTTGATATTGATTTTGCGTGTTGATGGTCTTCTCTGGGACTACTGAGGAGGATCATGCTGGTGGCAGAGGCGGTCTTAGAATGGACCCAGGCTGTGGTTTGGAGAGGTGATGGTGGATGCCGTGTCCCTGCAAAGGGGCTCTGCTGACATGGACATTGGCCGTGGTTGTGCAGAACCGGTGCAATCCCAAGCAGAGACAGCTTGGACAACTGCAGCCAACTGTGCTGAGCATGCTGTCTTTGCAGGATAAATGAGAAGAACTCATAGTGAGGTGGAGATTAGGAGAGCCACGGGTATGGCAGACCAGTGCTGGGATCCTGTGCAGCATCTGGAGGAGCAGCCACAGCTTGCAGGGGCAAGAGAAGAAGGAGGGAAGCTGGAAAAAGCCCAAGTACAGAGGTCAGGGAGCTTCTGAGGGGTCTGCAGCCAAAACCTGAGCTCTGTCCTTTGTCTGCTGGGCTGGCAGTGGGGATGCAAGTGGTGCCTCATATTGCATGAGTTGGATTAAACATTAGTTCCCAGGCTGAGAGCGATCTGGTGGGCATCCTTGCATATGTCACATGGGGTGAGATGGCTCCTACCTTTCTTAGTTGTCTGGAGTGAGGCGTACTGCATAAGCCAGACATCCAGGTCCCCCCAGAAGGCAATGAAAAAGCAGGCCCAGAGGAGGCAGCTTTGATGATGGATGGGTCTAATGGCATCAGGGGCAACCTCTCCACTGCCATTGACCTCAAGGAGAGCCAGGCACGGGTCCAAGCTAGCAGCGCACTGCTGAGATGAATACAACCTTAGGGCTAACGAGGGGCTGGAGGAGCCGAGTACCCATGACACAACGGGGAGCAGCAGGTCTGAAAAACCAGCTCTAGTCTTCCCAGGGTCCTTCCTCCCCACATCACAATGACCTCCACAAGGACCCATTCACTCACCTTCAGCCAAGTTGTTTGGAGATCTTGGAGTCTCTATAACAGCAACCCCCAAATCCAGCCTTCAGGACACTTGCAAGGCACAGAGTTGCTCTGCAAAGACACCTCACTGTGTATCGCATCTACCCACCCCCCTGCAGATACGTTGTGTTGGATGTCTCCCAACCACCATGTCCCAGCCACCATGAGGGGTTTGTCTGTATGAAGGTTTGCAGCATCTCATGATGCTGGGTGGAGAAAAGCACCTGGTAGACCTGCATAAAACCCTGCTGATGTCCAGTCTCCCCTGGCTCCTCTCTGCTGGTGGCCATCAGAGCAATCTCCTGTGAGGAGGTCCTATCCGAAGGCGTCAGAATCATAGAATGGTTTGGGTTGGAAGGGACCTTAAAGATCAACCAGTTCCAACCTCTCTGCCATGAGCAGGGACACCTCCTACCAGACCAGGTGGCTCAAAGCCCCAGTCAGCCTGGTCTTGAACATTCCCAGGGAAACCTGTCCTCACAGCAGAGGTGCTCCAGCCCTCCGATCATCTTTGTGGCTCTCCTCTAGACTCAATCCAACAGGTCCACGTCCTTCTTATGTTGGGGACTCTAGAGCTGGATGCAGTACTCCAGGTGGGGTGTCACCAGAGCAGAGTTAGAGAGATAGAATCACCTCCCTTGTCTTGATAGCCATGCCGCTGGGGATGCAGCTCAGGGTGCAGGGGGCTTTCTGGGCTGCCAGTGCGCATTGTCGGCTCATGTTGAGCTTCTCGTCCACCAGCACCCCCAAGTCCTTCTCCTCAGGGCTGCTCTCCAGCCACCCTCCGCCCAACCTGTATTTGTGCTTGAAGTTATTAGTAGTTGTGCGGAAGTTATTATGCAGCGGGGGAAGTGATAAGAAGAGTTGTTTTGGCAGGAGATGCCCTGGTTGGGGATGATGTTGTGGAGGTGATTTCTGCCACCGAGCACTGCAATTTCCAGCCGCGCGGTGGGAGGAGAGGGCAGACAGCCCAGCCGCTCTGACAACACTGCTCTTTATTAAGCCTTTCCCTTCTCTTTTAGCAGAAATTGTGACATCTTCTCGTCTCCTTTCTGCTTGCTGAGCTCAAGGAGGCTCTTGTTAGCAGGAGCAGAGGTGCCTCTTGCACGTGAGCATGAAGGGAAAGGGCAGGGCAGTGCCACATCCGGGTGTCACTATTTCTGCTGTGTGTCCCCTTCTCTGTCGAGCGCTTCCCTGATGTCACAGCTCCTGCGGACAGTCGGATTATAACACCCCCTTGATGGGAAAACACTCTGCTTTTGCAGAGTGATTGCAGCCGAGGGCGGAGATCTGCCTTTCTGCAGCTTTTTTGGTATCAAAAGGGATGATTTTGTCGCTTTGGGCTGCTTGCTGGCAACGCCCTGCGAATCCACACGCTGCTGCGCTTGCTGGTCACGTCACCCCGTCGCTCCTCGATGTCGTGCTTTCCTGGCAGCCTTGGGAAGCTTTTTTCTCCAGCGCTTCCCGTCAGAGGCGCCCGGGGAGGATTTATGGGCACTGATGAGGATGCACGCATCCAACGGAGAGAAGCTGAGTGGGGAGTCAGGAGCTGCTTGAGGGGGTGGTCCTGCCTGCTGCAGCTCCCCGTGGGGTCTGACCCGAGTGACAGTGACAGCGTGGGCGTCCGCCCAACAGCCGTCTGCTCAAAGGGCAGGCAGGAAACGTGCAGCTGAGCTGGCCCCAGCTCTCCTGACTCACCGGCTCGTGCCTGAGTCAAACCATCGCCTTGTTTTCAATGAACACCTTTCCTGGAAGGTTGGAAACCCCCCCTCGTGTCCTGCTTTGCACCCTGACTGGTGTTTCTTGCCAGGGTAGTTTCCTTCTGGCTCTTGGTTTAGTTTCATTCCCTTTCGCCTTTACCGGCCACTTGAGTGAAACACGAGTAAACGACCCAAAGGACCAGGTGCCTGTCCCCCCATCACACCCGTCCCGGCACGTCCCTGCTCCCTGCAGCTCCAAGAAAGTACTTGGTGAACATGATCTCCCCACTGCCTCTTTGACATTATGCTTTCTTCGGTGTTTATGACCTCTCACACAGAGTTTTTAATGGGTTTAAGGAGCCACCGTGCCTTAGAGATCATGTCCTCGCTGGTGTTCTCATGGGGTTGTGCACAACCAAGCAGCAAAGCCCACCACGTCTCATGGTGTTGGTGCAGGGGAGGACATGCCAAGGCTGTGGCAGGGAGGTGGGACGTCCTTCGCTGCCACCCACCGGAGGTGGGACCACCACCCAACTTGAAACCCAGGTAGGAGGCTTGTAAAGGGATATGAGCTGCTATGGGGGAGCTGTAAGGTCCCGTGGCAGTTTTGGGGACCCACTCTGCACCCTGATCGCTCCACAGAAACCAGCCACTGGGAAGAGATGGGTTGTTGCAGCCTCTCAGACTTCCTGAGTCTGGGAATTGAAACCACGTAAAGATGCAGTCGCTGATAGCATCTCCTCATCTCCTAACCTGGGAGCAGGAAGCTGTGCCTGAAACCTGCCTTCCCAGGGCCCAGCAACCCACCGAGCAACTCGGGATGCTGCAAAAACCCTCCTTTTGGTGTTCTGCCTCCCTCCTGCATGGATGGAGAAAGACTCTCCTTTGCTGTATTTGCATGGTGAACAGGCACTGGCATGACCCCAGTGCTTTCTATCCATGCCACCAGCTGAAGACCAGGCTGGGTGGCCACGTTACATTAGGAAAAGCCCATCTGGCTTGCCTTTGCTGCACGTGACCCATGAAGAAGGGTCCAACCCCTCCACAGGGAGCTCAGCGTGGGCTTGGGCTTCACCCCAGTGCTAGATCACACCACCAACACCCTCTGGGCCACTTATCCACCTGGTTCCTCTGATGTTCCTCTTCCCATCAGGAGCCCGTGCCGGCAGGGCGGCTGGCACGCCAAACCCTTCCCTAACACACCCTCAACGATGGAGAAATTCATCTCAGCAAAGAGCGACTGACTCCGAAGGCTTTAAATCAGATGACCATGGGTTTTTCGTGGAGGAACGTGGGAGGATTTCAAAACCAGCAGCCAGCGAGGCGTGATCGCTGTTTGCCTGGTGCGTGCGTGTGTGCACACACGCACACACAGGCACGCTGGTCTCTGCAGGGCACCCCGCTTTTTTTTCTCCCTGCATAAGCACATTTTAAGGCTGAAAAAATAGAGGGGATGGGGACAGGTCCTGGCGGGGAGTCAAGATCAAACCTAAACAAGCAGCTTCAAATTTCCCATGTGCTTTCTCCTGGAGGATTCCTTGTCCTCCAAAGACAGGCTCTCTCTAATACCTGGACAAATTTTGCTAGATCTACCTTAAACCTTCCTTCCTATCAAGGGCAGTTATCATTTTCTTTACAACATCCTTTTTTCAGACTGAAAGCCAAACACATTTTCCACCCCAGGTTTCTCCTTCCTGGAGCACAGTATCACTCTAATTTTCTGTGTTCCAACATAACCCATTCAGGAAACATCTTCTTGGTGTTGCCCACCCTGTCCCAGATATAACCTCTTCCCAAAAACACGGGACCCGGAGTGAGACGTGCCCTTCCCTGGTGCTGAGGAGCCAGCACTCTAAGCCAGAAAACCCAACCTCCTGCATTTTCTATACCACCCTCCTGCTGAAACAGCCTGAAATTGAGCTTTCCTTTTATTTTTTTCATTATTATTACTTTTTCTCTGGGGGCATCATGCTATTTGTTCATAGTGGACTGCTGAGATTTTTTTATTACCCCTCTTCCCAGTCCTTCAGTCCTCGTTGGATGATTTCCAGCTCCATCACGCGAGGCAGGGGAAACTGAGGCACAGGAGGGGACAGCAATAGGCTGGAGGCCGTGGTGATTGTGGCTTTAGCTGCTTTTATCTGCAGATCCAACTCTCTCTGCATCAAACCTGGCGGTGTTGGAGCATCCTGCAGCGTGTCCCCTGTGTCTGTACGTTTTGGTGGGCATCGCTGGTCCAGACCTTATCGTCGTGCAATATGTAGCTTCAAAATCAGCCCATGTGGGTAGGAGCAGGGTGTTAAAACCCCACCTGGAGAGATTGGGGTTGGAAATTGGGGAAAGCCTTGCTCAACCCTGGAATAGGTTGTTTGAGGACAGACTGGGGAGGCTGAGATGGACAAATATCTCCCTCTATATTGGGCTTGGGGAGAAATGGTGCAGCTTCAGGGCTGGGGAAGGGGTGATGATAAATGCACTGGGAAAAGGAGGTGCTGCCGTGTTCTTGCACAGCCCCAGCCCCGCTTTGGGCTCTCCTGGTGGGGCTGGCAGCCGGTGTTTGTGCAGGGACGCGGCAGGGCTGGCGTTAAATGGCGACAACCCTGCAGACAACCTGATTTATTCCCCTCCCTGACGCCTTGGCAGTCAGCTCTGGAGCTTGTTTGTCCAACCTGACGCAGGGAGAACCTTTTGCAGGGCTGGGAGGTGGACTTGTTTATGGATTTATTTATTGTTTTTTCGGCCGCTGGCACGTGGCCACCGGCGGGAACCCGAGAGGGACGACGGGGACGCGGGGCTGCCGGAGCACGTGCCGGCCCGGGGAAGCTGCACGGGCTGTGCATGCCCCGTTCACATGCACGCAGGGAGAAAACACTGCCGAGCTCTGCTTTCCTGACCTTGCTGTCACCCAGCATTGCCACCGTCCCCTCCCAGCAGCTGCAAACTCCTCCGGAGACATGCGAAAGGAGCATGAACAGCTATCGCCGGGTGCCGGGGAGGGGGGCTGCTGGGCTTTCCAGCTATTTCTAGGAAGCCCAGAGAACAGCTGAGGCTGGTAAACAACGGGAGATAACACGCCGGGACGGGAGGTGTTTTTCTCCCAGGGGTACGGGGAGAAAAATTGGGCGTCCTGCCTCCTTGCACCCAGATCTGGCCACAAGCCCCAAGGGAGGGACGTACCTTCCCGGTTTCTGTCTCCCTGGGATGCTCCAGCTGCTTCTGCCGGGGGATAAGCAGGAGGACGGGTTGCACTGCGCGTGTCTTGCTCGTGGGCTTGAAGGCAGGGGCTGAGGGACTGGCGTGGAGCCACGGCACTGCTTTCTGTGCCCGGGAGACTGAGTTACTCTGTCCCTAAAAGTGCAGACGGGCACTGCGAGGTTACCCTGCATAAAGGCTATTTAGTCACCAGGAAGAATTTATTTGGAAGAAACTTGTCCCTTCATCCCAGGTGTGACCCAGGCAAGCATCCTACCTTGATGCCGAGAGGAGACTATCGTGCCCGAGGCAGAAACCTGAGATTTTGACTTTTCTTTTCTTTCTCCTGCTCACTGCTTTTCCTAGAAATGCTCCTAATTAGCGAGTGATTTCTAAAAGGAACAGTAGGACATGGCTGAGGCTGTGATTCGGCCTTGGGAAGCCCAATTGAAGCCCCTCCATCCCCAGTGCCGTCGGATGCTGCCCCACTTTATGCCAACACCGCTGCTCCAGGGATGGATCCATGCTTGTGAAACAACACTCCCTTTGAAAAAAAGAAAACCAACAACAAAAAAAACCCCAAAAAACCCAAACACATCAAAGAAAAAAAAAGGGTTGGTTTCATTTATTTTCCTGCCTTGCTCTACTTCCCAGCTGGAGCACTGAATCCAGCTCACAGCTGAGGACGAGGCTTTGAGGTGGGAAGAGGGACTCGGAAGTGGCTCCACCGCCAAAATCTCTGTGTTGTTGAATTGACCTGAGCAAGACGAGTTGAGGCAGAAGAGGGCACCTGCCAGCAGTGATTCTTCTGTTTATTTGTTTCTCCAAAGTTGATTTGCCAAAGGCAGGGAATGAATTTCCACCTCGCAGCAGCTGTGAAGAACATGTATGTGGGGGAATGGAGTCAGCAAAGCCTTTGGTCCTCTTAAACATGAAATTGCTTCTGGTTGCCGCCATGTTTCCCCTCCCTTTTGTTCTTTTCATAGTTTTTGGGTGCTCAGAAGCTAACCCAGGTCAAACACATTGGCACCGTAAACAGGAGAGCAATTTAATAAACCATTACATGGTTTGTGGCTGTTGCAACAGCAGCAATTTGGGCAGGTTCCTGGTGGAGGACATGTGGGTGGGAAGAGATTTTTTGGGGTATGGCTTTACCGGTTCAAATTTTGGAAAAACCGTGGTTGCCTTTTCTGGCCTGGGCGGTTGGATGTCCTGCCATGCTTGTGCTTGCAGCGATGGGGTGGGTGGCCTTGGTGGCTAACGGGCTGGCTGTGAACAAGACAAGACAAGGTAACGTGGGATGTGGCTGGCGTGTGCCAGCACCGAGTCTTAGTCACCCCGCTCCGTCGATGACTGACTCTGTGTGAATGCAAAAGGACCAGATTTCTGAGTAGCATTCGAAGGCAGCAGCGGAGCAGGCTGCCAGGGATCGAGGTGGTTGCGTGCGCTCTTGCACGTGTCCGAGGGAGCTGTGCTTGTCCAGGCATGGAGGGCTGGATTGGACCCAGCATGAGATGGGTTTTCAAGGCTGTTTAGCTGGTCAGCTCTGGAACGAGCATCTGTGTTTAAGGCAGGATGGGGAGCAGACATGCAACGCAGCCGTGCTCAGATCGTGTCGTAGAACGGTTTGGGTTGGAAGGGTCCTTAAAGATCATCAAGTTCCAACCCGCCTGCCATGGGCAGGGACACCTCCCACCAAACCAGGTTGCTCAAAGTCCCATCCAGCCTGGTCTTGAACCCCTCCAGGGATGGGACAGCTACATCTTCTCTGGGTAACCTGTTCCAGTGTCTCACCACCCTCACAGGAAAGAATTTCTTTCTTATATCTAATCTAAATCTCCCCTCTTTCAGTTTAAAACCATTACCCCTCATCCTTCTACTACACGTCCTGGTATGGGGAGCTGCAGCTCCTGTGACCCTCTGATCGTCCTTGCCTTCACCCAAAACCCACGCTGGTGGGATCCACATGAGCCACAACTGCAGAAAGACTGTGTTTATGCATAGCTGGCAGGTTTGGCAAGTTCTCTGGGCTCTGCCCGTGAGCCTCCCTGGGTCTTGGCACCCTGATGGGTGCAGACTGTAGCTCCCATTGTCTCAACACACGGGTCGGGAGACTCAAGCATCCGTCTGACCCCCGAGGAATCACAAGCAGCTTCACCCAGCAGTGGGAACGATGTGCCCATCACTGAGATGCCGAGCTCAGGCAATGAATGCACAACATGAAGTGAAAGAAGGTCATGCCTTGAGCCCGAGCCCAGCTCTCTTTTCTTTATTGGGAAGTTGGCAGGAGAGCCTGCCCGGGAGTCGGGTGGCCGTCAGATCTCTTGTTGACTCAGGCCACTCTCTAGCAGTTGTTTTAATTCAGCCTGAAGTGCCGGGTAAACAGCCGGGCTGGGAAATGTGAAACCCTCGCTCTGACCTTGCTGTCACTGCAGTCCTCAGCCCAGGGAGGTGGAAGCGGAGAAGCGGTGCAGAGGAGCACGTGGGCATGGTGGGGTGAACACGTGGGCTGAGCCCACGTCTCCTAGAGTCATTAGTGTGGTTTTCAAGGAGTGAGAAGAAAAAATGGAACCCTCCTTAAGGCATGGAGTTTGTGCTGTGGTTCCCTGGTGAGTGATGTTGCTAGAAGTACTGTAGCAGGAGCAATGAAAGTGGTTTTCCCCCTTTTCCATCCAATTTGGTGGGGACAACTCCATGGTCAATGGCCAACATGTGCTTCCACCTGTGCTGCCCCCTCACGGCTCTGTCTCTCAGCTTAAGTAACAGCAGTTGTTTTGGGAGGAAACTGGGGTGCTCCCCAGTGCTATGAAGCAGAGCATCTTCCCTCGTGATCCCAGCCAAACTGCCAGGCACCCAAGCGATGGTTTGCCGCTATATGTTAAACTCCAGGGCAGAAATCTAAACATTCAGCTGAATTTTCTTTTTATTTTTTTCCAAGGAGCTGTTAACAGCTTGTCATTGCGGGTTGGAAAATGTAAATGCATTTGGGAAAATATGTTGGCAGCAAGATCCCCATATTGTTTCAGCTTGTCCCAAAATTCCAGAGAAATTTCCTGTTAATATTTTTCATGTCTAATTGGAAAATATTGGGGAAAGAAGAAACAAATTCTGTAGATATTTTTGGACAATTTTAACCTTTTTTTTTTTTTTTTATTTTTTTGCCACAGCCAGGTCTCCATGGCATGGAAAAGATTAAGTGAAATGCAGAAATTAAAGACATCTGTTAGGAATTAGATAAATGGAAATATTCGCCCTATAAGCAGAAAAAAATTAAGAAAACCCTGATAAGGAAATCTGGTTATTTAACTTCTGCATTCCAGCACCCTGTGTGATCTGATTCCAGTGATGTGGCTCCAAAAATTGGTTAGAAGAGTTGTTAAGAAATTGGAGATCTGAAAGGTTACCTGGGGGAGGCTTTGACTATAGAGAGCTCCAGCAAAAGATGTGGAAAGAGACTGACTCCTGCCGCTGAAAGAACACCCTCCTTGAGATGTCTCCTGCGTGAAGGGCAGAGCCTCAATCTATCTTTTATCTCTTGATCATTTTTGTTTCTGGTGTAGAGAATTCAGAAATCTTTGCCATCTCATGATGGCTTTTCAGCTGGTTGGTCCTTGGGCATTTTTCAGTGTAGTTGTGGACCTTCCCATTCTAAATTTCAACCTATTGACCATGCACTTTCCCCTCTTAGTTGTGTTTCACAGACTTCCTAAAAGCAGCCCTTGCAGGTCTCAGGTTTAAAAGCACATGGCAACAGTCTGGAGAAGTGGGACACTTAGACCTCATCTTTTGATGCCTTGTGGTTTCCATCAGCTGAATGGAGAGGTGAACCCTTGGGGAGGTTGATCCAGGGAACAGCTCAACCCGAGAAGTGGTGTTGGTCCCAAAAGTTGTTCTTCTTGGCTAGAGTTGAGGTGCGTAGGACACTGTTGGGCAACCATCACCTGCCATTGCTCGTAGCATCCCAGTCCTGTGAGGAAGCAGAGACAAGCAGGTTGTCGATATGGTAGACGTGCTCACAAGGGTGTGGGTGGAAAGATCTTCAGCACGTACACGGTTTCGAAATGCGTCTCCTCATCGAAGCTTTACCCTTCCTTCTTACATGGGACTCTGGATTGAACAAGGAATTGGGTTGTGGGTCACCTCATGCTGGAGCACACTGAGATGTGCATCAGGTGGCTTTGGACATAGGCAGCACTGAGGTCTCCCTCCACGCTCACAGGCTACAAACACCTCCAGGACGCATCTCATCCTGCTTTACAATCAATATCCACAGCAGGGCAAGTGAATTGCTCTGGGAGTATCCATGGCAGGAGCGGTCAAAGGTGACCCGTTCATTGTAGACACCCAAAGTGATGTAAATTTTTCCCAAGTACTGCCCGCTGCTTTGCTGTGGATGGAAGCAGAGGTAAGAGGAGCTGTACTGATGTTAGTAGTGATGTTACTGATTAAAAAATAACCTTTTTCCTAGGCTATGATTAATCCTGTGCATTCTGCTGCCTACAAGCACCTCCTCCTTGATCAGCAGGAATACAAACCACCACGCTTTCTTCCCAAGAGCTTTGTGTTGTAGCTTCTTTGAAGCTTCTTTGAAGAGATTCCTCAGCATCTCCTGGGTATCTGGCTTCATGACATCATTGCCTCTTTAGAAGCCTCTTGGTCACCATGGCAATGCTGAGGTTGTCACTGGCTTGGGCTTGTTACATCATAAAGTGAGTCAGCCCCAGAATGAAAGGCTACAGCCTTAGCCATTGTTTGATTTAATAACCTGCAATGATGAGATAACGATCCAGGCCCTTAATGAAAGGTGGGTGTTAATAAGACATTAGGAAATAGCTCAATAGCAAAGTCCATGGGATAATGACAGGCTGTGATTTCCGGATGGGGGACCACCTTCCGCTTTAAATGGGTTGAATAATCTTATCCATTGGGGGTTTCATATCCATCACTGGGGCCCTGCAGGCAGGAGACCAGGAGAGCTGCATCCCAAATGCGCTTCTGGAACCGGGAATTAAGCTCCTGCTGAACACAACCCGCTTCAAGCACTGGGCAAACCCTGCAGAAAGGGCTCCTACAACAGTCTGTGCTCAGAGGAGGGCTGGGATTTTAGCTCCTTCCTGCTGGATTCCGACTTGCTGCATCGCTTTCCAACACAAATTAGGTCTGGACCAGGTGTGGTCGCGTGCCTGTATTTGTGCCGGTGTATCCGGAGAAGGCACCATGGTAACATATGCCAGGTTTATGCTGGCAGCAGCAGGATGGGTAATATCTGATCTGGCAGCTGGGACACAGTAACCCTGTAAACACACTTTCCCTTCAAACTGGCAGGGCTTTTGTGCTGGATCGGTGCCTTGTCGCGGGTGGTTGTGGCGTCGTGCTTGGGGATGAGGCAACCTAAAGTCAAGTTTAACATTCCAAATCAAATCCCAGGACTTTCAGCGGGGATTTTTCACACCCTAAAATCACTGGGCAAAGGGGGAGGTGTTCTTTTGGTGCAACTAAAAGTACCTGGGAGTAGGAGGCACAACTTAGTGTCAGGCTAATGTGAATATTGGCTTCTCAGAGTCACTGACAGTGCCAAAACCTGAATTTTGGCTCTCTGAGTGATCCTTACCCTTCGACCCTTTCTGTTGGGACCAAGCCTGAAGTTTTACAGCCTGATTTCATTTCAAGAAGAACTAGTATCAGATTCCTGAGATTGGAATATCCCCGACTCCTTGCTATCAAATTACCCTGTAACCACTTTTAAAAACCCGTATTTGTCTCCACAACCTGTGCAGTCAATTATCTTTAGGATTTAACCGGTTTATGGGGTGTGTTTTGTTTTGTACTCACCTTGTAAGGTCAGGAACTTTCACAAGACATTGCTCAATCCTCCTGGACCCGTTTCTGAGCAGACCTGCCAGCGTTGAGAAATGCCCCTGTTCCAATGGACATCGCAGGTTCAGAACGCTATTTCCAGATTTATTTCTTTGAGATTTTCAGAATATGATTCTTGAAAAATACAGATGAAACTCCTTTTCCTGGGATTTTAAATAAGAACGTCGGTCTGGGAGGCTCTTTTGGGGTTATCAGTCCTGGGGGATTCCTGGGTACTGGACACCCATCTTACACCTCCCCATCTCTGGCCTTGAGCTTTACTGGGCCTTCCCGGGGACCCTCCAAGACATGAGAACAGTCGGGGGCACTCACCTCTCTCTGGGGACAATGGAGGGGTCCTTGGGTGATTTTGCTTCTAACCTGGGGAGTCGAGATTAAATCCATCCTTCCTTTTCCCCCATATTCATCACGGCCGGGCACTGTGTTTGCAGTTCTCCCAATTCCTTTCCTATCTACCTTTAACTCAAAAATACCTTTCCTATCTACCTTTAACCCAAGCTTTCTGCATGGGTCGTTGATTGAATACAGCTGAAAGAGCACTTCAAGAAAACTATAGGGAGCCTCTTTTTTGCCAGTGGACAGTGATTTTTTATTTTATTTTATTCTTACCGCTTGGGTAGTACCCACCATCGCAATGAGATCAGGTGCACAAGAGCTGATTTTTTTGTCACTCAAGTGTTGGGAAAAGCGGCCCCGTGCATTTCTGCAACTCCTGCATGGTTTTTCCTGACCCTTGGCTGCCAGGAAAGGCGAGATCAGCTCCCGGCAGGGAGTTTGACTGGGGCTGGTGGAGCAGGGCTGAGCAATGCCCTGTGCCTCAGCAGGGATTTCCCCCCTCTCAGCACTGGTTTCTCAACGGCGGGGACTGAACCTCTGGGAATTTTCCCCCTTCTCTGCTTGCAGCTATTTTTAAGAAAAGCCGTGCCCAAAGGCGTGCGTGTGGCAGCCCCGGGTGCTTGCTCCGCTGGTATTTCAGCGCTCGGCTGGTGTCAGCAACTCGCTGAGTTTCTTACGATCGGGGAAGGGAGGTGTTCCGTGAGCACATCAGGTCCAGTTACAGCATGCAACAGTCTCAAAAACTGTACGGCTTGTCCCCGGACATAGGAACGGGTGTGTTGCTCCGGCGTTTGAGGGGTGGCTTGAGGGGCAGCCCCGAGCGCGCAACGTTCCCTGCCTTGCCTTCATCCTGCACCCTGGGCTGGGTTCAGTCCTCCCAGTGAGGTGTCCATCAGGACCCTTCCTCTGATTTCGGGGCAAGGGACTGCATGTCCCCTGCCCAGCAGCATCCCGGAATCGCTGCAGGAAACCCTGCCTTGAAATACTATCGTGAAGAAACGATTTTGCCCCATTTCTGTTCCTCTTTGGCCGGGTTGGTGCCGCAGACTTGATATCACCGAGGAGGAAGGGGAACGTGTGATTGCGAGGGCAGGGCGGGTGAAAGGCAAGAAATGAGGAAGGGGAAACCATCTCATGAAGAGGAGAGGAGAGAAAAAAACTCTTTCCCATGGCAGAAACACCCCAATGGGTTACAGGGGCTGACGCAGGACCTCATCGTGGTCCCCGGGGCAGCAGAGCTTGGGCAGGATGAGGGAGAGGGTGAGACAAGAAAAGGGAGCGGCGATATCCCCATAATATAGGTACAGCCCGCACTTTGCTCCTCGTTTATTTATTCTTGTAATTGAAATACCTGCGAGGGGCGAGGGGGAGGGAGGCGATTGCAGTGTGCAGACACAAAAGGACTGTGAACTCCAGCTGCCTCTCCAAACCCAAACATCTTTTATCAGCCTTTGCAAAACCCTCCCCACCATCAGCCTGACCCTCAGCAGCTTTTGTGGACTCCTGAGTCCCTGCAAAGTAAGTGCCATCAGCATCACAGGGCAAAATCAGCGCAGCATCCTGTGGGCGAGGAGAACCCCTGGGATTCCTCCCTGTATTTTTTAAAGGTCCCGATTCCCCTAAAACATTGCAGACAAATTTCTTGGCTTCTCCCAGATCCCATTGTTTGGTGGTTGTTTTTTTTTGGGGGGGGAAATGCAAAGTTTAGTATTTTGTTGTTTGGTTTTGGTGTTTTGTTGTGGGTTGTTTTTTTTCTCCGAATAAGTGTATAAATACTCCTTGGTCAGCCCAGAGGAATAATTTTCTCTGTTGCAAGAGGGTGCCGTTAATGCACTAACAAGAATTTGAGCAGCTTTTGCAACCTTCCCCCCAGGGCCGGGAGAACTATTTGTGCCCATGTCCCAGGCTGGTAAACTGAGGCCGTGCTGGAAATTGCTGTGGGTCAAGCTGCCCTGCTGTTAACCCGGCACACATATGGCTGCATCTTTATGGTGATGTATGCACAGCTCCCCACCACCGTTTCCGGATTTTAACCGTGAAAAGAGCTGCTGGTGGGACCCCACAATTCGGATCCCAGCGGGCATCACGTCATGCTGCACCCTGTCCCCTCCATGCCACATCACAGAATCACAGAATCTTCTAGGTTGGAAGGGACCTTAAAGATCATCTCGTCCAACCGTCAACCTAATTTTGACAAAAATAAACACCCACCCAACAAACAAAAAGCAACGCCATCACTAAACCATATCTCCCAGCACATCAACCCGTCTTTTGAACATCTCCAGGGATGGTGCCTCAATCACCTCCCTGGGCAGCCCATTCCAGTGGCTGATCACCCTTTCGGTGAAAAAACTCTTCCTAATATCCAGCCTGAACCTCCCCTGGCGTCACTTGAGGCCACAATCCTCAGGAGATGGTCCGTGTTGTGCCAAATGTAGGCATGAACGTGACTTGTCCTTTCCTTCCAAGTTTCCTTTAGACTTGGAGAAAAAAAAAAAAAAGAAAAAAAAAAGAAAAAAAGAGGAGGATGAATCACAGCTTAGTCAGAGTCGGGGCTCGCCAGAGCAATCGCTGCCTGTATTTTGATGCTGGGGGAAGGGTGCCAGGGGAGGCTAGCTGGTGGTCCCTTGGTTACCGGTAGGTTCTTCCAAAGGGGATGGGGAATTTGGTCCAGGACTGTGACTTTTGGGCCGTATCCAGAGCCTAATCCCACCGTTCGGGGCGGGTTGCTAGGTCAGTTCGGTGAGAAATAAAAGAGGGAATTGAGGGGTTTTTTGGCTTTGGTGTTTCGGAAAAGTTTGCAGCCTGTGAAGTCCATAAGAGACGGGTGCCCCGTTCTCACAGAAGGGATTTATTTTTTTTTTTGCCCTTTTCAGCCAGACTCCCTTCTTTTGCATTACCCCCCGTCCCGCCCCACACCCCTCTTGACCTGCCACCTCCATCCCTTGGATGCTTGAGGTAATTTTTTTCCCCCATCTACCACCAGGACTTTCAGATTTCGAGCCCTGGCATTACATTTATACCCTTGTCCCTTTGCATTTATTAAATCCCCTCAGGTTCCTGCGGTGGGATAGGTAAGGCAGCACCTCTGGCGGACGCTGAGTGATTTATTCCTCCCTCTGCACTTTCTCTCACCCTGGGAAGCAAAGGATGAAGGACAGCATCGCTGCCTGTCCCGTGGCACGCTGTGCCCGCGGCGGCTCTCAGCAATCCGACGTGCTTCTTACTGACAGCATTTGGCCCCGTCGGTGACTTGGTTTTGCGAAAAATCGCTGAGCTAAGCACCCCGTGGGTTCCCCTCACAGCAGCTGTGAGCAACAGCTTATTTACCGGTCCAGGCTCTATTTATAGGGAGCTGTGCTTTCACACAGCACGACTCGAGAGGGGAAAATAAACCCTCTCGGTGCACCTAGTGCTGTCCCGCCTGCCACCCTCTCCCCGCGGTGAAAGTGCCTTATAAATAGTAATGACGCTTCTTCCAGCTGACCTCGCTTGGAGCAGCTGGGTTCTCGAGCCTTTGAAAAGCAGGTCATTTATTTAGGAGTTGAAGCTTTCCGCTCCAGTTATTCAGGAGTTTTTAAGCCAAGAATTACTAGGTGGATCTAATTTGAAGTGACTGTGATTTTAATTCAGGCGGGGTTTCACTTCTGGGCTCCTTTCGATATTGTGGAGGTGGTGATTTTTGAGGAGCCACATCATAGAGCTGAGCTGCTGGGGGAAGGGGGATGCCCAAACTCCTCATCCTGTAACATCACATGAATTTTCTTCCTTCTTCTGACTTGCATGCTAGCTGGAAACCAAATTTTCATTGCTCTCCATGGGAAAAGGCCTGGGATTTTGGAAAAAAACCCCTCCTGGCCTTTTCCAAAGGATGGATTTTGTGCACGGTGGTCCAGGGAGCACTGTTGTGTCTGACCCCCATCCCCACTTTTGCCAGCTGGAGCGCTCACTGCTCTCCCCCGTCTTCCTTTCCACATCCCAAAACCCTGGATCTTTTCCAGCTCACTCATAGTAGTTAATTTTTTTTTTCTTTTTT
>VXAK01001075.1:12269-24351 GCA_013399435.1 Arenaria interpres
AGCTTAAGATCTGAGGAACTTTCTTCCTCTTGTCATATTCCAGTTCTTTTCCCAAAACTAATATTGAGATCTTGAAAATATCTGTGAATTTTCCCAACTTGTTTAGCAATCTGTTCCCTTCAAGCATGTGACAGATGTATGTTGGGGGGAGTAAGGGCAGGCTGAGTTTGCATCTGTCGTAACTGCTGTTGTCTAGCAACTGTGATACTTGCAGTGCATAAACTGAACTGCTAACATCTAATCTTGAATCTGAAAAAGCAGGAGTCATAACTTCAGATTTCAGTATCTCAGGCATATTTGTGATAAAATGCAATCCCTCCTTTCCCCCCGGCTCCTTGCAGCCCCAAGTTGCACAAACAACACTGTGTACCAGTGATGAGTAAATGAAACATCCTTTTAAGTTAGGTGAGGAGAGAATACTTAACAGGTTTGTATGTGGGGAGTTTTAGTTTATGGCAAAGAGAATATTGATGCAATTAAGAGCAGTACTGAAGCAAGAAATAAGGAAGACTTGCACTGCAGGCTAGAATGGGGTGAAGAAATACAGAACTGATGTAATGGCAATAGCTGCTGCAAGCAAGAACTGCAGGCAGATAAGGGGTCTGAAGTCAGTTGGTAAGACTGCCTTTATCTGCCCTTTGGAGTTCATGTAAAATACACTGAAATTCACAGCATTTGTTTAAAAGTCTTACGGTGTAATTCACCACGTGAAACTTTGTAAATGACTGAGATGCTCTTGACTACTGTTGAAGGTGGCTGCAACAAGGACTCTTCTGTTCTTTGCATTTAGGTGCTGCTTGCAAAATCATCACGATCATCTTTGTTGTCATGGCAGTATATTTGTATAAGCCTCCACCAGCAAGTGCAGCCGTGTCACAAAAGGATTCAGAAATGGTATCTTCTGTACACACATAAATCTTGAGTATATTGGGGGGCTTTTGAAAGAGCCAATAGGAATAGGCACTGTTATGACACTTGTACCAAGGTTCTTGTATGCCATTACCTAAATATAAAAGATCATATTCAATTCTTGAACAATTTAAAATATTTGTGAATGTGTGTAGTGTTCCCCAACTTGCTAAACATACTTTTTAGTAATCCATTTTGTATATCCAAATACATGACACTTAAATTTGCAGTCTAATTTTCATTGTCTATTTATAACTTAAGTGTAACAAGGTGGAATACCCTGATTAAAAAAAACATGAGCTGAACTGGGCTGACTGTGAACCCCATTTCCCCCTGCTTAAAGTAATCCTGAAGTGGACTGTAGTGGGAGAAAACAATTAACTTGGTATATTAAAGGGAACTGTGGATGTTCAAAATGGACTTATTTTAATGTGCACATAATCTGGGCTAGTGCCTTATTTGGGGATTTTGACTGTAGATACACTTGGGAATGTGCAAGAATGGACATGTTTTAAAAATATTTTTACATGTTATCTTAATGGCCTAAGTTCACTTTTTAGTATTTGTAGAAAAATGTAGTTATTACAGGATAGCTGGGTTTGTAACAGCAAAATACTTGTTAAATTAAGTGCCTGAGTTTCTATCGGGGATAGATATATAGAAAGTGGCTGTCTAGTTGCTTTCTTTAAGCATTGTTAACATTTTTCTATAAAACTTGAAAATAAAACCTATTTTCTTACTGCTTCTGTGTATGCTGTGTCATTTTGAAGTGACTGAGTTCTAGGCTTCTCAACTCCAAAAAACCCACAATGCTGAAAGCTAGTGAAGAATATGTATACAAGCATCAAAAGTATAAAAATACAGCTTCAGTAGTTCCTTTTGACTTTTACACTGCATGCTATTAAAACCATATTTGTATAACACAACAGATGTGCTATAGAAATTACCCACTCTTACCACATATTAAACTACATTTGCCTGCTACTGAAATATTCAATATTGACTGGAAAATTTTAATAAGCAAGATATGCTCTGCACTTACTCTACTTAATGTAAAGTTCCTTTCTGTTGCACTGGCTATGCCTGTCACTCTTCTGTAGCCATGTGTGCCTTTTTCATCTGGTTACATGGACTCTACACATTTACTCTACCAAGATTTTTAAACAAGTGCTGCAGCAGAGGATTATGGTGTATGGGTCATGTCTCATTTAATTCTTTAAATGTAGCTGTTAAACCAGGTAGAGGTTAAATATACAACTCAGGAAGAAGATCCTCTATAAGTATTTAGAAAGAACTATTCAGGAAATGAAGCAAAATAGACGATACCTCCTGAAAGCAAAGACTTCATGACTCTTCCGGTGGAGAAGGAAAGGAGCAGATACAACAATTTATGAATTATAAATTTATGCTTGCACTATTTTATGAAAATTATGAATTTATGCCTGCACCATTTGTCTGAATGTCTCCTGATAACATAGGTTCCTGATAAACGGACTCATAGCAAGATGGGCAACTTCCCTTGAAAGAACTAAACAGTTACCTTCCATAAAGTTTGGGAATATGGTCTAAAACGCTGAATTCAGTTTCCAGCTCTAGCATGGATTGTGTAGGGTATAGAAAATCACTTAATCATAGTAAAGGCATGCGGTCTGGTAGCTGAACTGGTAAACTTGCTTCTCTTGTTCTGTCCTAGACTGTGAGATCATAGTTTACAGTTTGTGCTGCTTAACATGATTGCGTGGATTACAGAACTTGCGGGGCAGAGCAACAGGAGCTTCCTCTCCTGAGGAAGTTATCAGCACTCCTAGTTGCACTGGAGTGGTTATTTGGGTGGAGGAGGAAGGAAGTATTGCCGGGGTGTAAAATTACTGTTAATGCTAAAGGATGTTGCAATTTATAATCTAGCCTATGACTTGTTAAAGATTACCATTGTTAGTTTAGGAGGAGCAGCACAATGATTAGAAAAGAGACTGAATATTTAGAACTGAGTAACTTTAGCCATTTACCTCGTGTTGTTGAAGTGTTACGTTAATAGATACAGGAATAGATAGCGGAGGGCGAGTAGGTGTTGTGTCAAAGGTTTTACTTAGTAGAGGTAAACATCACAGACAAGCTGAACAAGTGTGTGTTAAGTATTTGGACAGGGAGGGTGACTTAAAAACTGCCCGAATGACTGGGCCCGGAAGGTCAAAGCACAAAGTCCACTTTGAGTCAAGTCACTAGTGCTGTACCCCATGGATTGATACCGGGGCCAATCCAGCCCCAGTCCCCCCTCTTTGTTAATGACCTGAATGATGGGATAGACTGTGCTCTGGAGGAGCAGCTGGTAGAAGAGATGGTTTTGCTGCCACCCAGAGGGACCTTGACAAGATGGAGAAATGGGCAAACGGGAACCTTACGAAGTTCAAGGGGAAGTGAAAAGACCTGCACCCAGGGACAGATAACCCCAGGTGNCCAGGTGCCGGTAAAATGCAGGGTGGCACCCAACTGGAAAGCAGCTCTCCAGAGAAGGCCCTTGGTTTCATGGTGGACAAGCTGACCATGAAGTTCCCTCCAAACACAAGAATTATTTTATTTTTTTTTTCAACTGTGAAGCTGGTCAAGCATTGGAACATATTGCCTGAGGAGTCGTGGAGTCACCATTTTTGAAGATGGTTGAAACCTGACATGATCCTGAACAATCTATTCTGGCTGAGCTTCCTCGAGCAGGATAGTTGGACTAGATGATCTCAAGTGGTCCTCTCCAACGTAAATGATTCTGTGTTTCTGTGAGATGCTCCTCAGTGTGGCCTTTGTCCTATTCACTGTGTGATGTATAACTTCTCTAAGGATTCTTGCAAGGGAAGACCTATGTGTTCTTACACAGTGTCTTTTGGTTTCTTTTTTGGGTTTTGTTTTTGGATTTTTTTTTTCAGTATCAGTTTGTATCTCATGTTAAACAACATTTAGCAACTAATACTCTGTGTGTGTCTCATTGGGTGATATTANGATGGAGAAATGGGCAAACGGGAACCTTACGAAGTTCAAGGGGAAGTGAAAAGACCTGCACCCAGGGACAGATAACCCCAGGTGCCGGTAAAATGCAGGGTGGCACCCAACTGGAAAGCAGCTCTCCAGAGAAGGCCCTTGGTTTCATGGTGGACAAGCTGACCATGAAGTTCCCTCCAAACACAAGAATTATTTTATTTTTTTTTTCAACTGTGAAGCTGGTCAAGCATTGGAACATATTGCCTGAGGAGTCGTGGAGTCACCATTTTTGAAGATGGTTGAAACCTGACATGATCCTGAACAATCTATTCTGGCTGAGCTTCCTCGAGCAGGATAGTTGGACTAGATGATCTCACGTGGTCCTCTCCAACGTAAATGATTCTGTGTTTCTGTGAGATGCTCCTCAGTGTGGCCTTTGTCCTATTCACTGTGTGATGTATAACTTCTCTAAGGATTCTTGCAAGGGAAGACCTATGTGTTCTTACACAGTGTCTTTTGGTTTCTTTTTTGGGTTTTGTTTTTGGATTTTTTTTTTCAGTATCAGTTTGTATCTCATGTTAAACAACATTTAGCAACTAATACTCTGTGTGTGTCTCATTGGGTGATATTAAGCATGAAAATGCTAACTGTGATAAAACATTTCGGAAAGCAGTTGACAGTCTTCTGTGATTTCGATATGCTCTGTGAATTACTGTTTGGATTGCTAAAGTCATGGACTTGTATCTTTTAGGTTGTATTAACTACTACAGATTTGAGGTTTAAGAAGAATCTTGGGTATTGTCCAAAACAAAGATGATTTAAAACTTTTTGAAAGTTGCATCTTCTAACTAGCATGATTATTTTCAGAAACAAATCCTGGTGCAAATGAAGCTGTCCAACTAATCATTGTAATTGAGTATAAGTTTTCATTCATGAGGCAGAAGTAAGCTTCTAAACCTCAGTATATTTCTCTATATGGCTAGCACAAATAAAATCTCCAAAACTTTCTAAATCTGTAGGATTCCGGGGGCCTTAACAAGGGAGTGACAGTAATCAGCTATTACAGTTGAGAACTAAACTTTTTATCTAAACTTTCTTTGTTGTTTTGTGTTCTTTTATCTGAAAATCAAGACTGCATATCTCTCTGTTGTACAGAGGAAGGATGATAAAGTAATCTGAAGCTCTGTTTGGAGAGTGGAAACTGGAGCCCCTGTTAAAATAAGCTAATTCTTTGTATTGCAGCACTTCTCTGAAGTGAATAGCTTAATGCCAAAATTCACTGCAATGGCAAGAGAACATTCTTCCTGGCTTCATGAATACTGAGAAAGGGGAAGATCTGCGTTCTATTTTGCATGTGGCTACCATACATATCATTACTTAGAAGTGTGAAGTATTTGGTATATATACCTTGCCTGCAGAGTTTCTTTGCACATGATTAGAGGTGTCTGAACAAAATTATCTGAAATGGGTTGGTTGTAAACAGAGCAGACCCAAGCATGTCTACTGATATAGTATGGGCAGAAACATGGGAACCTTAGGAGTGCTGCAGGGTGGTTTTTTTGGTTGTGTGGGTTTGGTGGGTTTTTTTAGTTTTTTGGTTTTTTTGGGTTTTTTTTGTTTTTTTTCCAGCAGATGGCTCTGTTTCTGCTAACAAGTCAGATTTTTTTTTTTTTAGACATTATGGGTCTTTAGAGTGCAGACCAGAAAATATGCAGCTTTTGCAAAGATACTCTGCTAATGGAAGTGTGACTGGTATTTTTTGTCTGCTTGATTTCTGTTTTTGCAGTGGCAGTGACTTTATTCTTGTCTTTCTTTTTCCCCAGAGACAGAAATCCCCAGGCAACAACGTCAGTGTTAGATTAGAGGAGGTTTACAAAATTACAGAGGGAGCCAATTAATCTTGTATCTCAGTAATAAATGATGCAAAAAAGCTGGAATACATTATTTGCGTGCTGCTCTCATGACAAATATACCCAGAAGAGTGAGTCTGCTATATAGAGGAGTCGGTATGAATTTGGCCTGCCTAATTCTGTGTGTTCGTTTCAAAATCTGTATAACGTGGGTGCTGGTAACTGTTTATAAAACACTGCACCCTCTCCAGCTACAGAATACCTTAGTAAATGCACAAAATGGGAGGCCCAGGGGCATGTATAAAGTTTTTTCACATCATTATTAATCTTTAAACATTCATATTGGATATGTGAATTTTTAACATGAATTGGGGTTCTTGAGCAGAGGTGAAATATAAACCAGGAAAATAAAATCCAAGTACAGTATGGAGGTCATCATTCCTTCCAAATTATTCAGGAACCTCTAATAATGGCTGAGCTAACTTGACACCTGTTTTGGCCCTAGTATTTTGCTTGGAGGTTGTCTTTAAAGGACCAAAGCGAGGAGATATTTAACTTGTTTGGAAATAAAAACAAAATAATGAAGTAGATTCAGTTGGTCTGAGGACAGTGAAGGTTTTCCTATTTATTTAAAGGGAATGAAAGTGCTTAGAAAAATTGCAAGATAATAGTTTAATAGTTGATGCACTTGCCATATATGCAGCTGGAGGAAGATGGTGATACAGATTGAAAGCATTTGGTAACCTATAAACCTTTAAGAAATGACTGAGCTATGACAAATGCAAGCTGGAGAGAGAAAATTAGTGCCTTTTCGGAACGTTTTTTCCTACCTAGTCATCTTTTAAAAATCTCTCACTTGTCACGTTTTAATTGGCTAGATGTAGAGAGTGGTTTCGTAGATCAGGAAAAGCCTGCCAATTAATGCAAATCCACATCTCCACCTTTGTGCTTTGCTTTTCTCAGGCATCTGTTGCCATTCTTTCAAATAGCAAACTGTCGGGCTACAGATAATGGAGGCTCCAAAACACTGAAGGAATTACCTGCAATAAGTGAACTGAAGCAGTTCCAGCAAGGTATTGGCACATAAACGTACTAAAACAGCTATAACAGGAGGCATGAAATGAGACAAAAGAAATGAGGGATGAAAATGTGACAAATGGAAGGAAATTCATACAGGGCATGGAAAAGATTACATTGCTATTGTATTTCATTTTGGTCAAAGTGAACGACCTTCAATTGAAATGCTTTGTAAATCAGATATTTGTGCCTATGGGGACACAAGGACGTGCAGTGGTTGATTGCGTAGGGGCATAACCTCCTGGAAACAAGTCAGATACTGTGTCCAGATTACAACATGTGGTAGGATAGCTAGAAAAAAACACCAATACATTATATGCAATTTAAAGAAGTTTAGCTTTCTGATGCTGTAAAAATGATTTAACCTCTTGTAAGGCTGTGTCTTCCGTGTACATATACTATTCTAATTTTTGTGATTTTTGCTTACCAGGTAATATGCCCATGTTTCCTTTCCAGCTAGCTGGCTTTGATTTCTCAACAAAATCCTCTTGCGCATGGCTCTGCTTTTCTTTGGGTGCCCTATCATTTGGAACAATGCTGCGATGAGGAATCTCTTTAACCTGACTTCCAAAGAATACAAGACAAATGTGACTTATTCTTGTCAGTCCTCTGCTTGGTTAAGATTTGTTCTGTGTCCTTCTTGAGAAGTTTCTAGCTGAGTGTACCAAATTTGACAGACACAGAAGATACAAATATGTGAAACTGCCAGAAAAGTTCACCAAACTTCGTCAGAATGGATTGCTTTGTGCCATCCACTAAGGAGAGTTATAACTCAGCCATCTGTCTTTTTTTTTTACTGTTAGAGGTCAGCCAGGCGATTGCCTGTAGATCTGGAGGAGAAACTGCTGCTCATAGATGTCCAGCGAGACAGCACTGGGAAGGCTGGGAGCTGTGCTGAGGATGTAGGAGAAGTCACAGGAAAACAGTCTTAGTTGATCCAAGCTCGTGGATCAGCTTCTTTCCGATAAACGCCTTGATTCTGTAAACCCCTTTGCCTTCCTTTCACTTAGATATAGTTTTTGTCTACTTTCTTGTGTGACCATATACCTCTCTGCTCTTGTCTTACTCCGATTGTTTCCCCAGAAAAAAAAGGATTTTAAAAACCCTGTAAAAAGCAACTTTATTCTTGCAATACTTCCCTAAGAAGTAGATACCAAAATGAAATTTTCTGGTTTAAACCTGCAGTAACCAATACTGAGAGCAATCCAGGCAATTATTTTTATGCTTACAAAAGATAACACAAATTTCAAATTGACCTAGTTTTAATTCAAACAGAGCTCTGATTTTATAGAAGTACCATTTTTACCATTGCTTAGCACTTACTATTGAAGAACTGTCTTTTGCACACCCTGTTCACTGGAACAGGTGGAAAAGGTCTTGCCTAATGTTTTGATCCTACCACTCTGTGTACGAATATTTAACGTAAATCCCTCAAAATATCCATAGATTTCTAGCCAAGCCAATGCATAAATATCTGTAAGGAAAGGGATATAAGCAGCTCTGAGCTACTGAGACAGTGGCTTCTACCATGAAATGATTTTCACGTCATGTTCGTGCCTTCAGACAAACATGATCTCATTTAAAGCACAAAGCTTATGGGAAGGACAAAGCTACTAAAAACAATTGCAAAACCTGTTATTAATTAGTTCACTTTTTGTATAAATAAATCTCACCTACTTTATGGATCTTCCTGCATTTATTAGTAGGACTGATTACAAACTTTTGGGGCACTTCTGTTTTCTTGAATAATTGAGCTGTTATGGAAAGTCTACCTCAGAGTTTTTGGAGTTAGTATTTTTTTTCATTGCTGTATTACAAAGACCAGTCTTTGCTTTCTTACCTTCTTTATTAATAATCTGAAGCACGTTGGACATTTCTGAATACTGAAGCTACAGTCCAGAGAATAATTAAATAGATATTTGGTTCAGTATTTTATTTTTCAAAGATTTGAGGCTACGTATTGAGGACTTACAAGTGCCTCAGCTTTGGTAGGTTTAAAAATTACCTAAGTCTAAAGAAATAGTGAGAGTTAGGCATTAAGGCATTGAAGAGAACGAAATGTCTTAGCCCAGTCTCAGTCTAAGAAGCTACTGAAGTGTTTTTGACTTTGAAGTGCTTTGCACAGTTGCCAGTGAGCAGTCAAATTAACTGGAAGGATATTGACTAACACAATGGAAGTTTTCCTGTGTTATGTATCAGTCTGTTATTTTTTGTTCATTTCAAGGCATGCAAACTGAAGAAAAGTTGAGATTATGTGTCAAAAACAAACAATACATGTTTTCTGGGGTTTCCTGCATTACAGTCAAACAACTCAGCATTAAGTGGTCTACTGGAGAAAAAAATGCTATCCAAACATGCTCCGTAAAAATCCTTTGGAGCACAACAGTCAAGTAGCAGCAGACTAAAGTAGTTAAGATTGGCAAGAATTCAACCAATCAGTAGTAGATGCTAAGTATTTTGATTTACTTTTTTCTTTCCTTTGAACTTGTACAGTGTACATGCTGTGCTAAAGATGTACTTGATTTAAAGTAATTTTAAAGCTTTTGTAAGTCAATTCGGAGTCATGCTGTTCTAAACGAATTGCTATAATGGATGCATTTTGGATGATACAGATGTGTGGAACGCACAGTGTTGTTAAATAACAGTTCCACTTACTAACCTCAGTGAGCTTTGCACTTTATACTCTTTGCTATTCACAGTTGTGTGGTGTTTTTCTTTTCTGGTTTGGGTTTGTTGGTTTCGGGCAGGTTGTTTTTGTGTGCTACAGCCATTGTAGCAGGTAAGATGGCTTTTGCTGGAGGCTACATGCATTAATTTAGAAAAAAGCTTCACTTTTTTTCCATCCCCCTTTTAATTAAAATAACAAACATAAAACTGCTTGGAACAGCATGGGGACTTCTAACTAAAATTTTTGTAAAACTCAGAAACCGTAATGAGCAGCTGCTATGATCACCATGTGAAATATTTATGGAGCTATCACTGCTGGGCCAGAAAGTATATCACATAATGGGATGGTTTGATGAGCATGTTGAAGCCCTTGAGCTAGAGAACAACAGCTTATTGACAATAAAATGTGATGGAAATCAATGTGGACTGGATAGAAGTTGATCCAGTAGAACATCTGTCCTGAATGCTAGAAGTAAGACATAATTGTGTTAGCTACATACAAAAGCTACATAAATAATGGAGGCTCAGAAACATATAGGTGTTTAGCACATTATTACTTAATCAAAGTACTTAGTGGCCATGAAGATAAAAATTGTTCAAGGACAAAACATGAACCAATCAAGAGGTATATTTCCAGGATAATATCATTGAATAAACTGGGAAAAAGATCTATACATATTTCAGTTAGGTGTTTTAATATTCAATTAGCTTTGTGCTAGTCATGTTTCCTACTCAGCTAGAATATATTATTATATGCTATTTGTTAATGAAGATTGTTGTATACCAGAAAGTCAATTCAGGAGAAGCCTTAGAAAGAAGACATGGAATTGCTGCAGGCATAAATCTGGAACAAAATTGTGCAATGGGTTTAGTGGATATTCTGTGTAGTACCTTGCATATATATAATTGCATATTAACCTGTCTTTTGGAACTTACTTTTCAATTTCAGTGCTTGGGGGAGCTTTGCGTTTTCAGCATTGTCTTATGATGGCATTTGATACTGAAATAAGTGCATTTCAACATGATATCCCTTGTGTACGTATCTGGCAATATAGAAGTTGGTATAGACACAGTGATTAAGTTTGCCTCTTTGTGAAGAATTAACGAACTAAACTAGACTGACAGCAGAGGTCTAGTTAATTCTTCCAGTTGTTGGTTTGTGTAGTTTCTTTATATATATTGACAGTCTCTGCAAATACTGTGGTTTTTAAATCATCATCAGAAACAGCTGACCTGGCCTCAGTAGAGCTCAATGCTGTCATGATGTGGTCTGTGGAAAAAGCATGAAATCTGTCTATACACACAGTGAATGGGCTATAATGTCTCGTTTATAAGACTGTGTTTTTTGAATAGATTCAAACTGCCTTTGCATGGCATTTCATGCCTATGAACTCCATACCAGTTTGCATGGATTACTTGATGCATTAATTTTATGTTTTGTTGTCCTTCACTTTCATATTTAAATGAATAAACCAGAAGGTGATGGTTACTAGTTTTATCTTGTAACTTTTTCACATTATTTATGGTAGACAAAATATTTTTCTTTCATTTCCATTTTAAAATTGGATTTACAAAGTAGCAGTATCTCTCACATTCTATATGGAATTAGAAATGGAGAGAATTCTTTACTTTTTGATGTAAAGAAGCAAAACCTATAGAAAGCTGTGCTGATTAGCTTTATTAGTATTTACTTGAAAAATAATGTCCTTTTAGCATACTGCATAACATCACCTGTAGGTGGTAAAAGAACAATAATTAGGAGGATTTAAATATTACTTATTTTAACATGAGCATTGCTAGAAAGAGCTATGTGCTCTATGATCTTCAGAGTCTCCAGGGGAAGCTCTGCTGAGTTTTGTCTCCTCAGCAATCTGAAAAATAAGACCACTTAATAAGATACCTGGAGGGACTATCTATATGATCAACTGCGGTAAAAATTGTGGGTACCTGAGCTCCATTTTATGTACTGAAGGTAGAAGGTCCTGCATGGACTAAATTATCTAACATTTCAGCTTTTACACTTGTTCAGGCAACTTTAGGTGAATAAAGTCTTCAATGTAGATATCACAGAATCATAGAATGGTTTAGGTTGGAAGGAACCTTAAAGTTCATCTAGTTCCAACTGCCCTGCTTGCGGCAAGGACACCTCCCACTAGACCTGATTGCCTCGTCCAGCCTGGCTTTGAACACTTCCAGGGATAAGGCATCCACAACTACTTTGGGCGCACTGTTCCAGTGTCTGACCACCCTCATAGTGAAAAATATCTTCCTAATATTGAATACAAATCTACCCTCTTCCAGTTTGAAGCCATTAGCCTTCATCCTATCTCTACATGCCCTTGTAAGAAGTCCCTCTCCAGCTTTTTTGTAGGCTCCCTTTAGATACTGGAAGGCTGCTATAAGGTCTTCCCAGAACCCAAACTCTCTCCGCCTGTCTTCATAGAAGAGGTACTCCAGCCCTCTGATCATCTTTGTGGCGCTCCTCTGGACTTAATCCAACAGATCCATGTCTTGCTTATGTTGGGGGCTTCAGAGCTGGACACAGTACTACAGGTGGAGTCTCATCAGAGTGGAGTAGAGGAGCAGAATCGACCTGCTGGCCATGCTTCTTT
>VXAK01001075.1:25171-36383 GCA_013399435.1 Arenaria interpres
TGTAGTCAGGCAATTCCTCAGGGAATCCGAAACTTCAATTTGCATTAAAAAGCAAAATCGTCATTCCTCTGTGTAGAATTTTAAGTGTGTGTTTGTTGTTATCATAGGGAGCCATGTCTAGTTGTTCTTGAGTGACCAATTTCCTTGCAATTTTTTTACAGAAAGGATATTAGGAGAGTAAGAGTAACTGAGGTAGATAAAATTGGGCACTGAGGTCCTCTTCGTCTTCACCTCCCCCCCAATATGCTTCAAAATTATTGTATTAACTATACTCTAGTGACTACCAGATCTAACAATACAAGTATAAGCAGTTGCTGCTCTCTTAAAATTATGATCCTAATGAGAGTTTATTTCTTCAACCAGCAAACTCATTTGCTGAGATCAGCACATTGGTAGCAGAAAATTAAAATGAAAGTAAAATTGTAACTGTCAGCATCTGATACAGAGCAATACACCCGTAACCATTAAATCTTATTGTTCTCTCTGCAGAAGGAAAGCAATGATGATGATGACTTTTTTTAACATTTTCAATTCAACCCCATTGCAGAGCCTCTTTTTTTTTTTTTTTAAGAATTTTGTGTACAAAATGCCCTTTCCCTTCTACAGTACTAGCCTCGGATTCTTGGGCTTGAATTTTTCTACTAATTCTCAGAGTGTTCTAGCCCTATAAAGCTTCTTACAAGATTAGGTTTATTTTTTTTCACAGACTAAGAAGAAGTAAAATCTAAAACATGCCATGTCAGCTGCAGCATATTAGAAAAGTTCTTTTGCCTTTTCTTCCTTGAAAAATTGAAATGTTATTGTAATAGTGCACAGTTCAGCAATGACCCAGTGCCAAAAAATCTTCACAGATGCTTCATGCTGTACTTGTGTCCATACACCCAGCATGAGGTGAGCTTCTGTTGGGCACAGCGTGTGTGTGGCGTCCAAATGGCTCTTGAGAAGTGGTCACACACTGATACTGCATGCTTGGCAGGGATTCAAAAGGTTTAGTTTGCTGCATTACCAGTGGAAACTGGGAGGTTAAATTTTTCTAGGGTCAATCTGCATAGAAATTTAATGAGCACAGGTCCTATCTGTAATGTATTTTTTTAATATAATAATGAAGTTAATTTTAGAGAAAATAGTAAAACTTTCAGAATTCCACATACCTAGTTAGCCTCTTTCAGGTCTTGGAACAACAGATAGAAAACTTATCTTTTCTTAAATTATAGCTCTTACAAAAATTGACTTTGAGAACTGGAAATATTCGCTAAGTATATTATACTAAGTATATTAAGTACTATACAGGCTGCAAACACCTTTCATAAGGTACTATACCTTTTTGTATTCAGAGTTACATTCCCTGAAAATGATTGTTGAGGTTGCAATAATACACCTTAAGGTGACAAGAAAGTAAAACTTTGTAGATGTACTTGCAATGCTCAAAACAGTGAGATGATACACTCAATCCTTTATGTGCATAGGTTCGGGGTTTTGCTCTCTGCTTAGTTCCCATCCTCTGGCTGGAAGAAAGGGGTGCCATCCAGAGGGACTTGGACAGGCTTGAGAGATGGGCCCATGCCAACCTTATGAAGTTCAACGAGGCCAAGTGCGAGGTCCTGCATGTGCATCAAGGCAATCCCAAGGCCAAATAGAGGCTGGGTGGAGAATGGATTGAGAGCAACCATGAGGAGAAGGGCGTGTGAGCCCCCAGCATAAGAAGGACATGGATCTGTTGGACTGACTCCAGGGGAAGGTGATGAAGATGATGAGAAGGCTGGAACACTTCTCCTTTGAAGACAGGTGGAGAGAGTTGGGGTTTTTCAGCCTGGAGAAGAGAAGGCTCTAGGGAGACCTTATAGCAGCCTTCCAGTATCTAAAGGGAGCCTACAAAAAAGCTGGAGAGGGACTTTTTACAACTGATAGGATGAAGGGTAATGGCTTCAAACTGGAAGAGGGTAGATTTGTATTCAATATTAGGAAGATATTTTTCACTATGAGGGTGGTCAGACACTGGAACAGTGCGCCCAAAGTAGCTGTGGATGCCTCATACCTGGAATTGTTCCAAGGCCAGGCTGGATGGGGTTTTGAGCCGCCAGATCTAGTGGGCAGTGTCCCTCCCCCAGGCAGGGGAGTTGGAACTAGTCAAACTTTAAGGTTCCTTCCAATCTAAACCATTCTATGATTTTATGATATCCTTTATAATTTCCTGATTTTATCTTCAGGATACTGCAAATGTAATCAAGTCAGTGAATGGCTAGAGCAACCTTTAGATACTACAGAAATATTTTTGCTTCATGTTGGGCTTTATTGTCAAATAACGTGGTTGCAGAACTGGTTTAGAGAAATGAGCTAAGATATGGTCTTGGTTGTAATGTGTTTTTTCTAATCAAGTTCATTAATGGCTGTGTTCATTTATGTGTGATTTGAGCCATTCCATGAGGCATAATTTAAACCTTTAAATGTAGACCAGTTCATCATCTCTACATTTTACAGTAGATGACACTGTGCTTCCACTTCGCAAGACAAAGTCAGAGAAAAAATGTGTGTTTTTTGATTGGGGATTCTGTCCTTCATTCTTCAGTGCAACTTGCCCAGTCATCTTGTGCTCCACTTGTGGAAATGTTGTCTGGGCTTTCAGCAGCACTCAGGGCAGTGATGGATCTGTCTCTGTCCTTGGTTACAGTGATGGATCTGTTTTAATTTCCGTGCTTTCATGCCAATTGTCCATATCACAGCTACAAGAAGGCTCACTGGTGGAAATACTCACTTCCTCTTTAGTTTAGGAAAAACAATAAAAACACCAGAGCAGTTTTTGTATTACCATAATGGCTTTAATCGTCGGTGTAATTCAGGAAAACCTTTGTCCATTTCAAAAACCCATTCACGCAGAGGGGACAGCCACACTCATTCAGTCTGAGAGAAGTGCGATGTCTAGGCAAGGCTAGTAACACTCAACCAGGGGCAGGACCTGCAGGAAGAAAGTTGTGTTTGGGACAGATGTCCAAGTTTTAGATTCTTGAAATCCCTGTGTGGTTTCTGTCTATCACAGGAAATGTACAAAGTCTAGAAACACCTCAGTTTCTGTTTGCAAGCTTCCCCAGATGCTTGACTCATTAATTGTATTTGAACTAATTGTATTTCTGTGCTAACTGGAGCTGGAACACACATCTCCTACCTTCCAGCTAATTGTCCTAACATAGACTTTGATGAATGCATTGTCATGGTGTATTTTTAGCAGCTGGAAAATAGTTCTGCTCCTGTCCTGGTTTGACCAAAAGACATTATTTTAATTAATATGATTTAATTAATACTTAATTAATGTTTAATTGATATGATTATATGATTCTATGTTAAACTCAAGTTAATAAGCTCTGCTGAAAGAAAGGACATTGTAACTCAGGCTTATCACCATTTTAACGTGATTGCATGGTTCAGCACACACAGAGGACTTCGTGTGTTTACAGTCCCAGTGACTTCAATCTCTCTGAGCAGCAAATACTGAATGGTTCCATACATAGGGCTAAATATGCTCTATCTGCTTCAAACTTTCTTTCATTTTTTTTTCTCTTCATATTCCATAAGTGGGGAAACAACTTTACTTTTAGGAGGAAATACAATACATACAATAACATACAATAAAACAGATGGTAAAAGGAAGAAATAGCAACATGTCTGTGAAACAAGCATGTAAAGCGTGGTTGGAAAAGTGTTTGTGTGAAAACAACGTCTTAGTGCTCCATATTTATTTTCTGTTGAAGCTCTTCCAGATCAGATGTGCTCAGGTATTAAGTCAAAGCAACATTATTCTAACAGCCTACACAGCATGCCCAGTGATTTATCTGGAATTCAAGCTGTGTTCATTCCACTTCCTACATCATCACTAATATAAGCAGTCTGGAGTCTGAATTTCATTGGCAATCCTGTTGATGCATTTTACAAATGAAACACTGCTTTCTTTTCCACAGTTACTTTGGCTATAAGACATTGGCAGAACACATTACCATGAACTTGATTTGACACTGAAGTATCTCAGTTGTATCTCAGAGGCAGAAAAGGAGAATATATGTACAAATGAAAAGGTTACTTTTTTCCAAAATCATTTGACCAGAACTGTAAACAAAATAAATTGGTTTGGAGACAATATATAAGACTCTCTTTTCACAGACACTTCAATGTTTACCCTAACTTTTGGTCTGTCCCTGTTCAAAATCAAACTGAAACTTTTACTTTATGGTGCAGAGAATGACCAAAATCTCAGAAACGTAGGCTAGAAATGTACTTCCAATTAGTGCTTGGAAGTAATGAGAATATTTAGAAAGATGGTGGTCATTGTTATATATAAAGTTAATCTACATGCTACTTTCGAAACATGGCACAATATTATATTTGCTGTACTGCAATAGTACTGAGAGATTGTGAATCAGGAGAGAGCACCTTTTGTGTGCAGAGAGGTTCAGTCCAGTATTAAAGGACATATAGGGCAGGGCTGCAGTTCTGCAGTTACTTCAAGCTGCATTTGTCCCACTCCCCAAAAGTTTACCCATCTCTCATATGAATAATTTTAATCTGACTTGATTTCCTGACCAAAGCTTTATGCTGGCAAAAATAAGTGCTTGTTGCAGGGACAAAAAAAGGTGGTGGGGCAGGTAAGTGAGGAGGGGGGTGAAGGGATGACCTTCTGAAGTTATTTGATGGAGTTAGTGCGAGCTCATTACACATCAGTGAAATGATACCCACCCCACCATGGAGGGTGGGAAGTCTGGCGAACATTAGTGTTGTATCTGACTGAGTGAAGTCATTAACTTGTTCATCTGTCATTTAACATTGCTTAATCTTATTTAAATTGTGACTGTTCATTTATGTTTAAAAAGCTTCTGTTGAAACAGGAATAAAAGTGGATGAAAGTGAGTTTTCTGTTGTTGTTCTATAAGGGGACAACCAAAACATGCATTCTAAGGAATAAAGAAAGCTTTGTAATGAGAGGAGGCCGTGACTGTGAACAGGTAGTCGGGAGAGGCTGTGAACGCTTGAAGCATTTCAAAACCTGACTGCTCAAGGCCCTGAGCAAATTGGTCTAGTTTTTGAACTAGAGTTTGGAATAGAAAGTTGGACTGAAGGACCTCCAGAAATCCTTTCAAGCCTATGATCCTATGATAATACTGTAAGTGACATCCCCAAGATTATATAATAAGGCTGTGGTAAAATTTGTCCATGATCTCCTAGAGAAAACATGTCTTACAATTCAGTGGGAGGTAGTCTGTGTGCAGTCCATCCATTTTTCTTTACTAAATGATGTGAACATAACCATTAGAAATATTTTTTTTCCTCCCCTATAGTCGTCTTTGCTGAGCTGCAGAAGTTGACAGCTTAATGATGGTGGTTCTTTGTGGATGGCGACTTTCCTTTCTTTAAACTTTAATTGAAAAAACAGGAAAGCTAAATTCCTTCTGTTTTAATGTTTGGGTGTGAAGAAGGTGACTCACTATCCAAAGAGGGAAATGAATGATTCTTAATCACAGTTGGATTCTTTTTCTTTTGCTAGTTAATGACCATTTGGGAGGAGTTAATGGTCCTCAGCTGCATCTTGGACCATTAACCACTAAGGAGATTATTTCTTAGTAAGTGCCTGCCGTTAAGAATTTTACTATTACAAGCTAAACGTATCTTAATGTCTTCTGAAATGCTTGAGGGTTTTTTCCCTGAACTTGTTTTGCACATGTGATGTCATTGCTTTGGACTTAACTTTTTACTTGATAGCACTTAAACTGTCAATAAAGAAAGCACCAAAAAAGCAAGTTCCTTCCAGTTTAAAAGCTGAAGGAGTCAATAGTCAGAATTATTTTCTGTTACTGGAATTGAAATCCATTCTTTTTAATCCACTTGAGCAAGGAAGAAATGTTCTGTTAAAAAACCCTAGTCAATTTCTGTCCTTCACAGTGTGCTTGGGGATAGCATAAGGACAAGGACAGTGATTACATGGAATCTCTATAATTTGCATAGTGCTGGGTTTGTTGCATATTGGGTTTGTGCAGCATCTACGATAACTCTGGGATATGCACACTGCACATAAACGCAGTCAATGCATTATATAATTTTTAATTTACATTAATCTTTTATTATTTATTAGTGACAGCTGTACAAATAAGTTTGAGATGAACAATCATGAAATCTTTGAACTGTTACAAATCAATTGATGCACCTTAGAAAAGATGGGAGATGGGAATTGGGGGATAGTCTTAGATTTATTAGTAAGTTTATACTGGCAAAATTTCACATAAACAAGTATCTGTAATATAGTTAATATTTCTATCTACTGACCCTGGAAATGACAAAAGCTCTAGAAATGACCCATGCTTCAACATTCTTTCTTTTTTTTTTTTTTTCCTTTCCCATATTACAATTTTAAAACATTAGACCCTTTTCTTTCTACTAGTATGAGGTAGTACTTCTACTCCATAATATTACAGTCCGTCTGCCCATAGCAGGATACATAATGAAACAGTTTCCGTATTTCAGATTTTCTATATAAATTTTGAAAATGATGTGGCAAAATGTAGTCCCTGACAGTCTTCTCATTGACTTAATCTTTATAGCAGACCCAAGCAAATGGTAGGTTTTGAGCAAACAAAATACCATAAAAGACTACTTTGTAGTAGAAATTCTATGCTGAGCTTGATATGTAAAGATGGCTGAGAGGGACGTTTAGTAAAAGTATTTGCTTTTCTTTTACTATAATGTAACAAACTGAACAACAGAGCTGCTTCAAATTAGAGATGGCCTGTTCAGTCTGGTCTTCTTCTGCTTGATAGCTGATCTGAAAACACTTAGCTTACGAAAAAGTATCTTGCTATTTGGGGTTGCAGCTGAACGTGGTAGGCCTGGGCTATTCAGTGTTAAAATAGTAAAACAAAATCTAGGAAGAAGGAAATGAGAACTTGCATTTTCTGCTGGAATGTCACAATTGGTTGGGCTACTAAGCAAAATATTGATGAAGGAAGGCACATGCTTACTGAAGAACGACACTGTGGGATTATAAAGTGAGTCAAATTGCTGTTTTGCTGCCATAGACATGAAGGCAGAAATTTAGACAGGCACCAGAGTCTTCTGGACATGCGCTAAGTAGAAAACAATCAGAGGAAAAGAAGGCAGGAATGTCACAAAAAGGACCTGAAGTTTGGAATGGGACGTGCAGGAACTGACCAGAAAGCTGTTGTACCTGGCCCCACTTGATCATGTTTCATCCCATTGAATCATAATGTATTAAACTCTGCTACGTGAAGGAAAGATTAAAAAATTTATTTAGAAACCATAGTGGGTATTGCAATGTAGGGCTTGCAACTTTTTTCAAAAACTTTAATTTCACTGCTGTGATCATGTCATATTGTTGGTTTCCTTTTTCTATCTGCATCTGCCAGAAAACTAAAATGTTCTGTAAGGCATATGTTCTGTAACACAGACTTGCTGGGTCTTTGCTCTATTCTGTAATGATCCAAAGGAGACAACAGCAAAGAAGCCACAGAAATGGAAAAAGGCAGTACAGGAAACTGTAATGCTTCCCATGGAATTTTCTGTCTCAGAGATTTTATGAGTGGTTTCTCTATCTGCACGCTGTGTTTATTAGCAGATGAGGTTTCTACGAACTTTTCCATTCTTCCCTTAACTTCTAGAAAGTTTTTACATCCATGACATCCTGTGTTAAGGTAGCTTATGGGAGTGTGCCCTGCAGGAAAAATGACAAATTTTATGTGAGTGGGCTTAAAGATGATCAAAACTGAAGACTTCAGAGTTTCCTAGAATCATAGAATGGTTAGGGTTGGAAGGACCTTAAAGATCATCTGGTTCCAATCCCCCTGCCATGGGCAAGGATGCCTTCCACTAGACCTGCTTGCTCAAAGACCCATCCAACCTGGCCTTGAACACTTCCAAAGAGGAGATATCCACAACTTCCCTGGGCAACCTCTTCCAGTGTCTCACTACCCTCACAGCAAAGAATTTCTTCCTAATATCTAATCTATATCTCCCCTCTTTCAGTTTAAAACCTTGTCAGTTTTACCCTTGCCCTATCACTACATGCCCTTGTAAAAAGTCCCTCTCCAGCTTTCCTGTAGGCCCCCTTCAGGGGCTGTCAAATCCATGACTCTCCAATTTGGAGATCAGGATGTGGGGTGCGACAGTGTCAAATGCTTTGCAGGAGTCCGGGTAGATTACATCAGCTGCTCTTGCCTAATCCACCAATGCTATACTGCTAACAGGTACAGTTCTTTTCTCTACAACACTATAGAAAATGCGGCCCCACTGCTGAATGAGGAACTCCAAATGGGACGCAGTACCCAGATGAGGCCTGATGGGCACTGAGCAGAGGGGATCAACCTTGCACCCTCTGGCTAGGGGAGAAAGATGAGAAAAACTCCCCTCAAGAGAACCAAGTGCTGCCCTTGACTGCCCATTGGAGGAACCAGGGGAACCCAGGGGGCTGGCCAGCAGTGCTGGAATGGGGTAAGAGCCTGTGGGGTTTTTCTTGCTTATTTTTCTTGTCTTTGTTGATTGCTTTGTGACCATGTTGCGCAGCAAGTTATAAATACACCATCGTATTAGATGATGGCTTTTGATAATGGAATGCATTCAGTCTTTTGTCTAAGTTTCTTGATGACATGAGGCAACAAATTAAAAGATCAGACTAAAATAAAGAACCTGGGGAAATAGAAATAATTGGAGGCCATGTTCTGTATTAATTTATAAATGGAAGGATTTTAACTCCTGAATAGCAACATGCCCCTCAAAATCTTTTGTAAGCACAGAGAAGGCCCATGCAATACATCATTTCCTCAGCTATTCACAGCATTACAGCTCAAAAGCTCTGTTGCAAACAGCAGCAAAAAATCTCAAAAATGTTCTAAAGTTCAATGCAAGGAGGAGAGGAAGATTTTTATTTCAAAGTAAAATTTATTTCACCCATTCACATGCATGGTGGCATATGCACATATTTATAAGCAGCTGAATGTGTATTTCCAGCTAGGCTGGACAGAATTACCTGAGGTGAAGCAGAGGACAAGAGACACAACTTTTGGAGGCCTCTTCACATGTCTTAGAATCACAGAATCGTAGAATGGTTAGAGTTGGAGGGACCTTAAAGATTCCCTGGGAAAAGTCCCTGGGAAGGGACCATTAAAGTCTTGGATTGCTCTTAGGTGGAAGACTGTCTGCTGGTTTTTTGCTGTGCTGTGGAAGGAACAAGGAGAGCCCAGAGAGCTGGGCAGCAGAGCTGGAGTGTGCGGAGAGCCTGGGGCACTTTGTCCTGCAGCCTCCAAGGGAGGCATGAGACGTTATCAAATGAACCCTCTTCCTGTATGTGCCTGGCAATGTCTACCACAGCCACAGAATCCTAATGGGAACCTGGGAAGACGCAGCCAAGATCTCAGTGACTGGCATGAAACACCAATGCTGAGCACAGGACAAGAGATGGGGGACAGATGGAGTGGGCAGTGCATCGTGGTAACCCCAGATACATGTGCTGGGTCTGCAGCTCTGCAGGGGCGAGTGCTGTGGACGAGGATGGCCCATTGTGATGTCCCCGAGGAACGGACTGTGACTTCCCTGAGTGAAGGGTTCTGACATTATCAAGGGATAGACTGTGATCGTAAATCCCTCGCTGCTTATATCCAGGCAGCGAGTCTCACTCAGATGGCTCGTGCCCTCACTCCAGCTGAGTGAATACGTTAAGGTTTGGAGCCTTGACCAAAGCCTTCGGTTGGCGCTGGTGTTGTGCCCAGAGAGTTATTGACTCCCAGTGCCTGATCCCAGAGCCATCACAGGTCTTCCCTGGCCCTGCCTGGTTCAGGCAGCCAGGGCACCCAGGAGGTGCACTCACAGCAGCAGAGGTGAGCTGGGAGGGGAAACCTCACCACGTGGAGCAGGAGGGGCTTCCTTCTTGAGGGACCCAAGCATTTCTTCCACACCTGCCCGGGCCAGCCAGTGACCATGGCCTCTCTTCCTTTTCTAGCACAACGTCTGCTGCTGCAAGCACCCGTGAGAGATAGCAACTTGTGATCGCCAGCTCTCCCCAGCCCACTGCAGCAGATGGAAAGCATGGGCACAGAGCCGGACAACCTCTGTCCCATATGCCTGGACAGTTGGGACGAAGCCAGCTACGTGATGCCATGCTGCCACCGTTTCTGTTTCACCTGCATCCGGCGGTGGGCTGACAGCAAGCCTGAATGCCCACTCTGCAAGACGAGGGTGAGGTCCATCGTGCACTCAGTGAGGGCGGACGACAGCTTTGAAGAATATGTTGTCGGACCACCTACGGCATCACCAATCATTGACCTCCAGGTCCCCCACAGCCCTGCAGCACCCCCACCACGGGCTGCTGGAGACGTGCCCAGGGCTCCAGTGGGCAGCCTCAATGCTGACAGCTGGGCAAGCCTTTTCTGGGACCACCCAACTCTCCTTGAACCCCTGCTGCCCTGGCTGCACCAGGTGCTGGGACTGGTATTTGAGGATGGCCATCTCCAGGCTACCATATTGGAAGACATCATCATGTCCAGCCTGGTCCTCATTGGACTGGACGAAGTTGTCTTGGGTAGGCTGCTGGAGTGCTTTCTTCGTAACCACACAGCAACATTTGTTAATGATCTCATCAACGCCGTCATGCGACTGTGTAGCGAGGAGGCTCACCGTCTGCTGGCTCTGGAGGATGCCCACGCTGCTAGGGGGTGGGAGGGCAGCCCTGCTGCTACCCTCAGCCCCAGTGCCTCCCGAGGAGGGTCTCCGGCACCCAGCCCAGCCCCTTCCAGCAGCCCTGCCAGATACAATGTGGAAGACCTCTCCAGTACCTCCACAGCTTCCTTTGGTGAGGATCCTGGCACCCCCACCTCTGCCCTTGTTCCAACCCCAAGGGAGCAAGAAGAGCCCCAGGAAGACCCAGAGGAGACTGCACCAGGTCGTCCATCTTCCAGCCAGGGCAGGGAACGCTCCCATGGGGAGTCGCAGCGAGCCCCAAAGAGAAGGGCCGGCAGCCCTGAGGCCTCTTCACCACCCAACAAGAGGCCAGCCCACGAGCAACACTAGAAGAACATCTGAGGAGCTGCTGAAACCAGGGCTGGGCTGTCATCTGGCCCCCAAGAAGATCAGAAGGCCCTCCTTAATAGTCTAGATCTAATGATCAGAGAAAGAAAATAAAGGCATGAAAACTACATAGAAAGTCTCAGTGTTGCTAACAGTGCAGGTG
>VXAK01001076.1:356-26616 GCA_013399435.1 Arenaria interpres
TGACGTATTTCATATCTTTGTTACTACAATTAAAAATACATACTGATATCTCCTTTGAAAACACAAAGGCATAAAGTTACAAATACCCGGAATCTAAATTCTTAACACAAATCAGTCAATATAATTTTGCAAGATAATTGTGATTGGAAATGAAATGGTTTTTGTTTTCTTGAAAGTAGGAAAGATCTTTTGATCTTACAAGTTTGTATTTTTTTGGCTGTCCTTGAATGTGACATAATCCCCTCCATTTGTTCCCTCACCCTCTCTTAACCTCTTCCTCCCAAAATCTTAGTAAAGAGTATTGAAATATTGCCAAGTTGTTACCAAGAAATATAGTCCAGATTGAACTGTGGTTAAAATTACGCAAGAGTTCTTCTAACTGCTAGAAAGAATTAAAAGTTTCTCTTTGAAAGAGCACAACTTTCTGACTTGCTTGTGTTTAGATTCCTAGGCGTAAGTGTAACAACTAGGTCAATGTCTATAAACTGCTTCCACGAGTATAAGTAGAAGCTCTGTTGTGCTATTCATATAAGTGAAATGCAACTGATGAGACAGGGAAACTAGTTTTTGGAATCTACTGAAGTGAGAACATGTCAAACTAAAACTTTGCTTAGCTGAAATGTCAGACTTCAACTAAGTCAAAAGAATTTACTGCTTGTGTGGCAGGTATCTAATAATTACAATAGGCTCCCAAGTCTTGTTTAAGCAGCATAGGGAAAAAAAATGATGTCATGAAGTCAGAAAAATATTTAGATTGTTGAAAGCAATACCAATATGTATTTGTAGTCATGTTTTCCACCACCAACCCCTTTCCCTCCCCCAAAAAAAGGACAGAAAGAGGGGGGAAAAAAAAAAAGCCTTACTACTTCGTGGGAGGAATATTGGGCCTTAGAATTTGGATCTTCCGGTGCCTGTATCACCATGAAGTATATTGTTACATTTAATGAAAAATGAATATACTTAGCCCTTACAGTTGCGCACGTGACTTGCAGAGTATTCTTACAGAATGTGGAATGTGTGTACTTGTAAAAACACTTCATATTTTGAAATATTTTTGAGGAATAATAGCTTAGGGTACCAGGTGTAAATTGTGTTTTCCTGGAGACTAACTGGTAAGTCACATACAGGCATTTTGTCTAAGTTTAATCAATGGTTATTTACCACTTTATGGTAGATGGAGAAAAATGTTTGCAGTAAACAGCTGATACGAAGAATGACTTAAAGCCAAGATCTCTTCAATGGGAAACTACTTTATTTGTTTTCTTAACCTTTGAATTTCTATTTAAAGGAATTTTACATCTCTCAGTGAAAGAGTATAAGACAGTAGTTTTAGGTAGCTAGTGTATACTTCTCCAAGCAATAAGCAATATTGCTATCAAAAAGCAATTTTTTCCTCTTTTCTTCATATGCTGTACTGGTCTTGTATTTTACAATTCCTTGATTCTCCAGCTCAAATAACTGCTAATTTTTGAATGGATAGGCCGTTTTTATTTTAAGAAGTATGGCTGGTGTTTATTAAACTTACAGACATCAAGTGATTGGCTGTTAATTTTCAATTTTTGGGGTTGTTTTCTGTAAATACAAAAATAAAATCTGTAAGCATGGTATTTTTCTGCATACCTCTGCTTACTGCTTCTTTGATAGATTTCTGTTTGATTAACTAATTCTTACTCTTTCTGCAACTGCATTTACCTTTATTTCCCTTCTACCACTCGTTCTTTTTCTCTTCCTAGTCTCATATTTTGTCTAACTTCCACTGAGAGAAGAAAAGGAGGAGTGAAGAGAGAGAAGAGGTAAGGGAAAGTCTTCCATGTTTTAATGGACTGGCATAAATATCTGAGGAGGAGAGAGCGATTTCCATTACTACTTAGGAATACTCAGGAAGAGCGCTCCTGGACCAGATAGTAAAGGGAAGATAGCCTACGGCCAGTGGAAACCAGCTCTTCTGTATGGCAGAAATTTTGCTGACACACTGATTCAATGTTTTATACTTAAAAGAACAGCTATCTTTCCACTGACTAGAGTTGGTGTAATGCTTGTAATGAGCTGTGTACTGAAGAACTGGTACTTATACAATGGAAACCCAATTTTTTTTAATGCATGAATCTTGAATACTATGGAGAAGGCAGATTTTTTTTTTCTTCTTTGTTCTAGATCCCAAACTGAACACTTAATTCATGATGTTTGGCTGTGATTCCAAATATGATTGTGGTTTTTTTTGAATGTAAAATCCTGCATTTATTGTATCAGGATGTTAATAAGTATGCTAATGAACTCTTTGCTTGTTTGTACTCTGTTGGTACTGAATTAAATGCAAAATAGTAGGAGGAGCCTTACTTTGTAGTATTTTGGCTGTAATATCCATGTTTCTTAAATAAGTTTGTCTAACAATCACTGGATCTCTGTCACTACAACTAATAACTTAAAATGAAAATGTGATAGTTAGGAACTTAGTACCCTTGAGATCTCTGAAGTGTAGTGAAAATCCGAAAAGGGATGGAAAGGGACAGCTATGAGCAGTGTCCTGGAAGAAACGGTGAGAGGCAGCATAATGATTGTAGCCATTATGTGTCATATGTGTAACTCCAAACCAGCCATTGCAGGGCTTTTTTTTTTTTCTGACAGGACATGTGAGGAGGAGGTGAGGTGGACCTGAGTACTGACAATGTTGTAGGTCACTGTGGATGGCATAGGAGGTTATTGAGGGGCCTTTGGGTGAGGCCAGGACCAGTTAATATTGTGATGAGGAAGAAGGGGAGGAAGGTACTGCTATGACAGGGATATAGAGAATATTAGGTCAGTGGGAATTTTTGAGCACAAACTACAAATACATAGGAAACCAGGTTTATTTTAGAACAAATTGTTTCTTCTATGTGGCTTGCAGGAGTTGGTCTTAATGGGTCCTAATTTGTATATTGTATTTGAGTGTGCCTACGGTGTCTTATTTTTACCTACTACCGTTTTTTGTCTCAGCACATATTTGAAGTCGATTTCTGACTTACCTGTTAGGTTGCCACAGAGAGCAGCAAACAGTAGCAGAGATCTGAATTTGGACTTACAGTTGTTTCTAGGCCTGAATACATCATAGTGCAACTGCAGTGGTATAACATTCGGAAGTTGGATGTCCCTCCTGATCTCTTAGCAAAATCTTTACTATAGTGGAGCATATCGGGGGAAATGGAGAAAGAACTTCTTTGTGGGTGAGATTAGTCATTTATTCATGTATTCTGCTTCTGGGTCTGATTAAAGATGTGTTATCTCCTTAGAAACAGCCAGCAATAAATAAATATTCAGATTACTTTGATATATGTATTTATGCTGTGTATATATATGCTGCATATATTTTTTCTGGATTGCTTTGTGTATAGATACATACATTTATATATATACATACGTGCACATGTAGTTCACTGTTTGAAGGATATCTGGAGTATACCATTAAAATGTCAATTCTATTGATAACTTTCCCAAATAACTTGTATAGTGAAGACACGAGTGCTCAGAGCAGTAGTAGAAAGCAGAAGTGCAGCAAAGCATATCATTTACTATTTTTTTGTGAAATCTTCTTAATGTTTTCTTCTCTATTCTCATCTAAGCCCCTTCCTCTAATTAAAAAAAAGAAGAAAAAAAAAAAAAAGAAGGTTGTAGGTAGGGAAGCCAGGTAGGAAAGCTCAGTTTATTGACTCTGACAGTTCAGAATGGTAGTTTTTATACTGGAGTTGTGGACTATGGCACTGTATTGATAGGAGCATTTTTACTTAGCACAGTGTATACAGGAGAAATTTCTAGGACGTACGTGTATCACGTTTTCTTAGGTCTGTTCTTGTGGATTTATTTCTCTGTGGAAAGGGTGGTTCCCATGAGCACAGGTTAAAATTGTTGGCCTGTAAATCTGAAGGAAAGCATGACAAGAATTGCTTTTGCTAACGATTGCAAAACGTGTATACACATATGATGTAATCAGGGGGGAGGGAAGAGGAAAATGTTTCAATTGTATGCTCAATAAAAGGCAAATTATGCATAGAACATGTTTTTAAGTGTTTGTCCTCTAAATTTTGTTTTTCCCTTTTTTGTGGTGTATGTAGTAGGCTTGATTTGATGTCTCCCAATTGCAAGGTACTTAACTGTGTTTCTGTGTGCTATATTGGGTACCAGCACTTCAAATATGTTTTTATCCACCTCCCTTATAAAGAAGGCATTTTTAAGAGGGAGGAAGGCCCCAGCACACTTCATAGACTATCTCTCCTGGTGTGGTAAGAAAATCAAGCAGAGTACTACCTTTTGGTCATCTATCTCTATTACCTGAGATGACTTGTATAAATAACTAACACCAAGATCAGCAGGAGGCAGCAGAGGTCTGAAAGCAGTAGTACGACCTTGGAAATCTTTGCATCTTGCCCAAAAGACCCCATTGGGGTAGGAAGCCGTAGTTTCAGAGTGATCCTGTGTGACTGGAGCTAGCCTGGACCCACAGTAGCATGAATTTTCTACTGGGAGCAAATGGAAGTTGGAGTTCTGGGTTTTAGTGCTGTCTGAGTACAGGTAGATTGCTTTTACATTCAAATGGACTTGAAATTACAAGCAGATTAGCATCTTGTGCTGGTTGAACTGAAAGGTCTTGCTTGACTCAAGACTGTCATGTAATTAGTTTGTGTATTTTATGTCTGAATCATTTTTATCTGTTAATCTGATAAATTTGCCCTTTTTCTTCTTCCTTGGTCCATATATGAGTGGAAAATTGGCTGTAGAGATGAGTTTGTTTCAGGAATTTAATCTGTTTGTTCCAGTAAGCTTCAAGTTAATTCCCTTAGATTTGTACACATCCCTTAAAAATGAGTCTGTATGTATACTGGGTATATTCTGATACTTAAATACTACTCCAGGAAATTGTTACTTATTTTTTGCCTGTAGTTAAAGGGTGTGAGGCAATGGGTTTACTAGTACTCTTAGTTTAGCAAAAGACAGCCTCTTCCGTACTTGGGGAAAATGATGCCCAGGGAAGTAGTTGAGTCATCATCCCTGCAGGTATTTAAAAGATGGGTAGATGCAGTGCTTAGCGATACGATTTAGTGATGGTTTTTGTCAGTGTTAGGTTGATGGTTGGACTAGATGATCTGAAAGGTCCCTCCCAACCTAGGCAATTCTATGAAATAAGCTCTGCTTAAACATGGGGTGAACTGCCCGTTCCTCCAGAAGTTGGGAAACACAGGCTGTAACTTTTCAGGAGACATGGTAATTCATGATAACTTTTCAGGAGTGATAATTATTCTCAGATGTTTCAGTTAATCAGTTTACTGAATATGGATAAATTTATCATTTTCACATACTTTGTAATATGTATTTAAAGTTACATCATTTTGCTTTTAAGGAAAGACAGTTGGCATATGTAGGTAGGTTAGAAGGTTTTGATTAATTTTTCTGTCTGCTTATGTAGATTTTGTATATAGACCTTGTGAAGACGCAGAGCAGACAGAGTATAGAGGTGGTAATTTGGTTGGTATATTAATCTTTCTGTAGTGACACTAGTTAAGGACTTTGAGGTAAAGTTACATGTATCACTATAAAATCTAAATAGTGATTTACTTAAACTAGCCCTGTCCCTCTTGTGAAATACTCAGACTAATTATAGGCTAATCTAATTATAATTATATATTTTTTTTCTCCCTTAAACTTTTGCTCTGCTTTTACGGAGGCCCTGGTAATTCTCTCTGAAGAAGCATTCGATGTTGAAATCTCCAAGTCTTGAAACATCTAAACTATATAACTTTTTTTTTCCTATTTTGTAATTGTCAATAGGTGGTGACTTATAGAGGCAATTGCTAGAAAATATTATTGAAGAACTTCAGGTGTATACTGAAGTTATAAAAACAGGAACAAAAAGACTTAATATTTTTGTAGTGCTTAGTGATGTGAGAAAATTGAACTAATTTAGCAAATGACTTACACAAAACACTAATTTTATATGTGGAAAATTCTTAGATTTGGGCTAAGAAATAATTTAGTCAGAAGCTTAATTCATTATTTCCCTGATGCCCCTTTATAAATTAGAAAAAAAATATATTGCACCTTGCTTTGTATTCTATTCCTCACTTTTATAGTGGATTTTTTCCTTAACTACTTAATGCTTTTTGTCTTTAGTGTCTATGGTATGACAGCAGAATCTGGCAATATATTTACAGGGAAGGAAAGACAAGGAAAAATTAGATTTCTGTGTAAAAAACCTGTCATATGTACTAAAAAGACTAGTAAAAACAGGTTTCACTAATATTTTGTACTCTTTAGTTTTTGTAGTGTTAGGAGTAAATGTTAAAAAGCCAAACCAAACAAAACCCCCCCACCTTGTTGTCATAAGTATATGATATTGTCTTGATATATTTTTGTTTAGGATTTCTTTATCATTAAGGCAAAAAATTGTTACTGGTGCTGCCACCAGCTTTTATCCTTGATTTTTATAAAAAGTTTTACCTCTGTGCACCCAGATGAGAGCTTCAGTATTCTTACGCGTATGGTGTTAAGTTCTAGCAGGCTTTTTGGTCATATTTCCTCTTCCCTCCCCCTTCTTAAAAAAGGTTAAATGTCTTGCAGAGGTGAGCTACCAATGTAGCATGTAACCATATGAATTGTACCTTTCCCAATACAGCAAGTACTATTTGGTTTCTTCTAGCTTGAAAAATATGCTTCATTATTAATAAAAATAAAGGTAAGTCAGAGTTCTCTGATAAGATTTATATTGTTACCTTCTGTTTGAATGTAAGTACTGGGAACTTACATTCATTTCAATTCAACAATCATTACATTTCTGAGTCTATACACTAAATGCAAGTAAAAGTACTTAAATACTTTTTTAAAGTATTTTAAAAAAATAATTTTCCTACCTTCTTAGAGGGGAAAAAAAAACAACGCACAAACACAACAACCAACCAAAAAAACTTACATGGAGAACGGCTGTGGAAGAATTTCTGAGCTCTTGACACTTAGAGGGGGTGATTGATAGCTAGGATTATGAAACCTTGTTAGAGTCATCTGGACAGTTTGGCTAGGCTTCAAGTTCTTATTTTTCAAGTGTACTTTCTATCTAGGTGATCTATCATCTGCTTGTTTCCTGAAACTGTTCTATATAGCTTTTGATGGTCCTACAAGAAGCGAGTAGAAGGAGGGAAAAAAGAGATGCTGATAGAGTAGGCCTGGAGTTCTGTTCTGCCGACATCTGATCATGGGCTTGGTTTTGAATGTTTGGACCCCATAGGATTAGGTTCAAAAATACTGATGTAATTTCAGGAGACTATCCATTTACCTTCTGATTCAAGAGTTGAGCCCTTTATGTTTGTGGTTAGGTTTTTTTTGCCTTTTCCGTATACCAGTGAAAAAGTGTTGTTTTTGTTTTTTTTTTTTTTCTGCTGTCACACAATTGATCTTAAAAGGATATGGCAGAAAGGAAACATGTGGTCTTCGTTAGACCACAGAATAATGTTGTGTAAGTGAAATACCTCAGGGATAATGTGTAACTTATTTTCTGTTGTTTAATGCATAAATGATGTTCTTCGTATAAAGCCACACAGATAATTTGAATGTACTGTTGTTAGAGCACAGTTATTTTTAAAAAAAAAAAAGGTTCTGGTATCATAAACTAAATGGATCATGAGAAGTATGGTGAGGCTTCGAATATTTTATACTTGATATAGAATCATAGAATCATCTGGGGCCGAAGGGACCTCCAAAGGTCATCTAGTCCGACCTCCCCGCAGTCAGCAGGGACACCCCCAACTAGACCAGGTTGCCCAGGGCCTCATCGAGCCTCACCTTGAATATCTCAAGGGAAGGGGCCTCAACCACCTCCCTGGGCAACCTGTTCCTGTGTTCCACTACCCTCACAGTAAAGAACCTTCTCCTAATCTCCAATCTAAATCTGCTCCCCTCCAGTTTAAAGCCATTGCCCCTCGTCCTGTTGTCTATTAAGTTAAAAAGTTCCTGTGTATTCTTGAGACAGAGAAAGAGCTGCCATAGAAAATGTAAACCAGTGTGATTGAGTGGTAAAGTGTGATAAATCGGAACAAGCTGATCTTGCTCAAGATAAATGCTTTAACCAGATTGAACAAAAAGTTGTTTTTTTTTAAAGATGAAAATTGTACCATTAGGGCCAGAAACTTTTTAACTGCAAGTAAATAAAACCAAAATTTTTTCAAATAGGGAATATGTTTTCACATAATAAAGCTGTGCTGGTGGAGTGGTAATGGAGAAAGTCTGATGAGTCTAAGAAATTGCCAAAATTCTTTAAAAGCTTACAGTGTGTTAACACGCAAAGAATGAGAGTGGGTCCTAACAAAATTGGAGGTCCTTTGCTGTTAAGATTAAGGTATGGTAGATAGGCTACTTCGACAAATGAAGAGCTGATCATTGCACTTTGGACCAGCAGTTTTTATGTAGTGCCTTTTAACTGTACGAGACTTTGTCCACTTCAGTGGACCAAACCAGCATGGTCCTTCTAATTTTCAAGTTCATGTACTGCTTGAAGGAAGACTTTCTTAAAACACTAAGTTGTGTATAATCTGCTTGGATTGTAGGAAGACTTCTTCTCTAGCATCCTTTTTTTTTACTCCTGGCCTATTGTTTAAATGAAATGCACCTAAGAAAACAGTTACTTAGAAGGCCACGAGCGACAGATTGTCAGAGTTCTGAAAGAATGACTTGAAATAGTTGGGTACCTGCAGAAATTGGAAAGTACCATATTATGATGGCAGATAGTAATTTATGACTCATCTAAAATACCTAGCTTCAAAGGATAAGCAATCACTTTTAAGATGAGTAAGGAAGAAAGTTTCCCAGTGGTTATATTATTTTCTGCTCTGAACTTCCCAATTCTTGTAGTATAATCCAGTAGGAATACGGGGAATATTTTAGTGTGTCATAACAATACTTTTGGTTTGGACATCACAGAAAATAATAGTTTTCCTTCATCTCAAATCCGATATCAGTGTAGTGTTCACCATTGGATGACCTGTAAGGTCACGCTTCTGTTAATAAGTGGGCATTGTGTAATAAATTTATCCTGGCTCGTTCCTGTCATCACCCCCCCCACCCCTCTTACAGGAATTTGTTGAGGATGGCTACTTATAAATAATGAGCTATGTTTGAATTAACTTGTCTGCGTAGGTATTGCAAGCCAGTGACTGCCTCCATTTTTCCATTCTTAATTATTGGCAGAGGAAAATCATTGGAGGGCTTTGTGTGTGTGTGTGGTGAAGACATGAAATCTTAAGGTGGTAAAAACTAATGAGGTAGTATTACAATCATATTCTACTTCCCTTTAGACAAAACAACTTCTGTTTCATGCTGTTTGGCAAGATAAATTTAAGTTCCTACAGTCTCTGATTTTATTCAGCGTGGATTAGTATCTTGGAATTTTTGAGTGTATTCTCATTAAGGTTTAAAGATGTATTTCAATCCTTGCAGTAGGGAAAGAACTTTATCTTGGCTCTGTTCCCATCTCCCCCATTCCTCCCCTCCCCCCTTTTTTTTTTCCTTGTAAGAGTGGTGATGTATTTGCTTGGTCATGGATGATGGCATTAATTGGGCCTTGCATTAGTGATTGATTTTTCTATCTATACATAGCTCTAAAAACATACACAGCTCTCTCCTCTTTTTCTGTGTTACTTTAAAAAAAAAATAAAACCCCCAAATTTCACTTGATTCTAAGATTTGGTAACTGTATCTCTTCTTTCTGTGTTTGACAGTAAAGGCCACTTGGATACATGATGCTTGGGCAGCCGCAATTGTTTTGTGTAAGTTTGCAGGTATCATCACCCATGAGGCAGCTGTCTAAGGCAGGTTCTTCACTTCCATCAGTCTCCTGGGTGTTTTTGCCTACGTTAATTTCTAGTTGTTACTCTACCTGGTCAGAAGTGTTTAAAGAAAATTCAATTAGGAAAAACCACAGCACCAACCAAAGTAATTTTAAGTGCAAGAAATGTCTCTAAGTGGGGATCTTGATCCCAGGCAGTGGTGTCCAGTATGTCTTTTAGACCTACTTTGAAACAAACTGAAACTTTTTTAGAATTCTGTAATTACAAGAATTAAATCAAATCTCTACCATGCTAATGATTTCTTAGCATAGTTGGTAGTGCAGCAGCCCTTAACCTGTGATAGCCAATTTACCTGGACTAAAAATGTTGATGGTTTCCTTCCAGTTATTGGGTAGGAACTAACACAAACTTTTTTACTTTTTCAGAAGAGAACTAAATGGTAAGTTGAAGTTCTGCAAGTTGTAGATGAGGCCATTCAAGGCTCTACCCTATGAATAGAGTAAACTATATGGTGGCAGAATGAGTGTTCACTTAAACTCTTAAGAGGGGCTTGGGGTTTCTCTTACGTCTGCTCCTAAAAATGTTCTATACCTGCTTTTGGTTTAACAGGTTTTTCTTGCTGCTTATTCTTAAAAATAGTATGTTGTTTCCTTAATTTTATGCATAGCTACTGATACACTTTGACATTTTTAGTATTTGATAAGAAAATGATCAGTGTTTAAATGAGGAAAGCAAGATATCCCAATGGCTTGTTGGCCCATTTGCTTTCTACTTCATTGTATTTGGTGACCTATGCAGTGGGACCAAAACATGACTTCTGCTGTCTAGAGGGGGAATGAACTGTAGAAGGTTTAGGCACTTAAGAGTATGCTGAGATGTTTGATGTTAATTGCCAAACTTCAGCAGTAAGATAAAATTTAAGTTAGAGGAAGACTCAGTGCCAGTGTGTACCTTAGAGATGTCCTGTACGTGCAACTTACCCTGAAGATACTGATGTCATAAATAAAAGGAGAAAATACAGATTTAAGTCCACAATTCTTTCACTGAATTTCACTGAATTTTAATTAGAGTTGGAAGGGACCATAGAGATCGTCTAGTCCAACTCCCCTGCTGAAGCAGGATTGCCTCGAGCATGTTAGAGCATGTTACACAGGACTGCATCCAGGCGGGTCTTGAAAATCTCCAAAGAAGGGGACTCCACAACCTCCCTGGGCAGCCTGTTCCACAGCTCTGTCACCCTCACTGTGAAGAAGTTTTTTTTCTCATGTTTGAGTGGAACCTCTTATGTTCCAACTTGTGCCCGTTGCCCCTTGTCCTCTCACTGGCAACCACTGAAAAGAGTCTGGCTCCCCCCTCCTTCAGCCCACCCTTTATATGCTTAGAAGCATTGATAAGGTCTCCCCTCAGCCTTCTCTTCTCCAGACTAGAGAGTCCCAGCTCTCTCAGCCTTTCTTCATAAGGGAGATGCTCCAATCCTTGAATCATCTCTGTTGCCCTTTGCTGGACTCTCTCCAGTAGTTCCCTGTCCCTCTTGGTTTGGGGAGCCCAGAACTGGAGGCAGTATTCCAGTTGTGGCCTCACCAGTGCAGAGTAGGGGGGGAGAATGACTTCTCTCGACCTACTGGCCACACTCTTCCCTATGCAGCCCAGGATTCCGTTGGCCTTCCTTTTCTGAAGTCTTTTTAATAAGTACTCCCATTTTTCACTGTAGGCTTGTTAGTTTTTTCTTGGCAAGGATGAGTGTGTTGAAATATGTTGATCTGAAAGCTGTTGGGCTTTTGTGGACTTCAACTAGGATACTACGCTGTGTCAGATGGCAGGGTGGTATATATTAGGCACTCTGTGTGCTTCATTGCAAAGTGGTCTGTGTTCTTGCAATTTTGACATTTTGGAAGGAGTTTGCAGTTATTCATTATGCAGGTATTGCAGATGGAGGTATTTTGCTTCAGTTAGTTTGCTTCAATTCACTTGTGGAAAACCTCGCCTTTATTGGGGTATAAAAATGCACTAGTTTACTTACCTGTGAATGGAGACAGCTGAGGTGCTACATGCATTTCCTCTCCTGGACTTGGTTGGGTGTTCTTCCCTGCTTGGAAGGAGGAGTGGGAGACTAGTGATAACTGGCGCACAGGTGGGACTGTTGTATTGACTTGTGCAAGTCAAGCAGATTGTAGCTTTGCTCTACAATTAAAAACTATTACTGATACTTTTTAGTTTGCTACTTAGAAGATTTTGTGGGGTGTGTGTGTTTTTTTTTAAAGTGGGATCCAGTGGGTATAATATCTTCTAATGGTGATCCATTAAAATGAAATCAAAGTTGTTTCTGATCATTACTGTGAATCATTAGAATGATTTTGGTTTAAAAAATACAGAATGGAAGTTATGGTATTGTTTCCTTTGACAGTCTTAGTTTGTATCATGGACATGGAAATTTGTTTTTATTTAAAGTGGAAAACAAAAGTGAGCAATGGTCTTTAAGAAATACTTGAAAAATTCTATAATCAGGTTTCTATTGAAAATTGCACCAACTGGGCTCTGGCAATATAGAGCAGTGAGCAAATGTAGTTGACATTCAGTAAGTCTGCCATAAATCTTTGTCACCTCACTGAAGACGATGAATGATTATTTTTTTTAATCGCCAATTGAAATAATATTTTTGTAAGTTCGTAAAATTCTTAAGTTCAGGACGTAAGATGATCACTTTCTTAAAATAAGTGTATTTGAAGTTAGGAACTTCTTTAGAAGATTTAATGTTTTCCTTTTGCTTGTGTAAAATAAAACTAAGGAAGTCATTGTGACAGATAAAAGTGTATTGGATTTTTTTGTTTTTCTTTCTTAATACATGATGTAAAATTGCCTGGCTTTAAAATGAACTGACTGATTTTTCTGCTTTTTGTTTTGTTTGTTTTTTTTTTTAACAGGGTTTGTGGATGCACTTAGATGTTTGCAATGAGCACTGTGGCTGGCATGCCCCAGTGTTTTGGATACCAATGCATAGGACTCCGTAGTAATCGAATTTATCAGAAACGAACGTCATGAGCATAGTGATCCCATTGGGGGTTGACACAGCAGATACTTCTTATTTGGAAATGGCTGCAGGCTCAGAGTAAGTATGTGAATGTAATTTGTAAGTTTTCTTACCTTTTTATTATTTTTATTTTTTTCTCTAGTATTTTTGAATACAGTTGAAGAGGACTTGGGAGTCTCTTTAGTTTTATTGAATCTTTAATTACTTAAATTAGTAACTGCCACTTTATTCTTAAGTTAGTTTCTTCCTCTTCAGGGAGGGCAAAGGAGAAATGCTAACCTGTTCTACAGATGCGTGGTTTTTTGCGCTTATGAGACTGAGAAATACAGATGTTGTGTGGTTTGCTTTTCATACTTAAAATATTTTACCATCTCAGTTTCCTTTTAACTATATGTAAAAAAAAAAAAATATTTTTGATTTCCCATGTTAGAAAGGCAGATTCATTTGGCATGGTAAATGGAAAAAGGAAGTGGTAGTAATTAAATATGAGTGCCTTTATTTTTGAAAGCTGAAGGCCTAGCTTAATTGTGTAATACCATGTCTTCACAAAGGTACTTTATATTGAAAAGCTAGGAGAAATTGACTTGTTAATCACTCATTTCAGTTAGTAGCTGTGGATAACCATGTGTAAAGTATTACAAAGAGCCCATGAAATTCTGATTCAAGAAACTCTTCCTTTGCATGAAAGAAGCATGGTTAATGCCTGGGGTTTGTGTGGTTTAGGTTTGTTTCTGGGGAGGAGATGTGGTGTTTTGGGGAAGGGGATCGGTTTGGATTTTTTTGGTGGGTTTGGGGGGTTGGTGGTTTGTTGTGTGGCTTGTTTGGTTTTTTTTCTTTAGTGGGATCTGAATCTGTAGAGTATTAGTAGACTAGTAAGTATAGTTAATAGCTGACTGAAGATTTTTCCTGTCGAACAAAGTCTTTCTGTGTGTGTGTTACTGACCTGGCTATGAGAAGACAAATAGCGTTTTGGACAACTTTGTTCTTTGAGAGTTAAATGACCAAAGTGGTGTTACAACTGTTAACAGTGCACCATGGGTACATCATCCCACTGAGCTCTGTGTATTTCAGAATAGTATCTGCATTGTTTTTTTTCCCCTGTATTCTCGGTTGCTTTTACATTAGTAGAATATATGGCAGGTGAGTTTTTTGGGAAGAGATGGGTGTCAGAAGATACTAAAGGGGATGTCAAAGGTCAAGAGAGTTTGTGTAAGCCCCAGTGAATTTTGTATACTTCTTTGNAAATTAATCATTTATATTAAATTGGTTCTTGATTTTATTTATTTTTTAACCACTCTTTGCCTTCCTCTTAGCATTTCTGTAGTAACCTTGAAGACTTCCCCTGTCTTTGGTTACCACAAAAATATATTTGTTTGTTTTAGATACTGAAACAATAGACTAGACTTATTTTACATACGTGCTTGAAATCTTTCATAAGTCAAAAATAAACTTCATAAAGTAGTCCTTCATTTAACAGGTACATTAAATAACTACCATGAATTTAGTTTACACACAACCTTTGCTTGAGAGTGTGTGAAGTAATACCACTGCCTTTAAGAAGCAAACGGCGTTTCTTCCGAACTTTGAAAGAAATGTTACACACTGTGAGCACAACTCTTGAACAGCTGTTCAAGGGGGCGTTTCTCTCCTCTGCCCTCAATTACATATGAGGCTATTCTAGCTTTGCACCCTTTATCTGAAGAAAACTAAATTTGCAATTTGAAGCTTTTTGTCACATTAAATTTTTAAAGTTGTTTTGTTGATCTCATCATGAGTACTAGTTTCCTTAGTGCAGAAAATTTTTTAACTTGAGTGACCCGTTCACAGCTGTTTTCATTATCTTTTCCTGTAGATTTCTTTTATGTTTGGAGAAGGTCATGATTCCTGAGGTTGCTGATGTTCCTTACAGACACAGCATGCCATGCTGAGATTAAAATAAATAAATATAGTTGTTAATATAAACAAGATAGAGTTCACAGTGTGTTATTTGCTTGATAACTGTGGCAACCCAGTTAGAAACTGCTTTTCCTCAGATGTTAAGTGACTGTTACCAGTTAGATTGACTCATGTTGTCTCTGCTGTTCTTAGCCTGAAAGATGTGTAGTTGCATGATTTCGCTAACACTGATTTAAAAGCCATATCACTAAAGAAGTGTGACATGAAGGTGTGTCCCTAGCCTACCACCAGATAGAGTTGTAAACCTTTTCTGTCACCATCTGTGTGATTTACCTAGTTTTTATATGTTTTCTTCCAGAGAGTAGCATGTTGGGTATGATTGTATTGACAGCAATTCTAGATTGTCTTTGAGCAAGTTCTGGGACTTTCCCAAGAGGGAGGAGTTGGAAATTCTTCACTGTTACTGACAGGTCTGATATTGCTTCATCAGTTGCTGAAGCATGAGCAAACACAAGAATGGGGGAATGGTCAACCTGATTATGCAGGAGAAGGAGCCCAGGAAAACACTCTTAGCTTAGTGCCATCTCTTAGTGCTCAGAGATTTTTCCTTGTGCTTCAGACTAAGGGTTAAGCCTGTCAAAAAGGTGGATAGTTTATGTAATTGCACATCATAGCATTATTTTAATAACAGTAGCAAATATCTATGTGGAGAATAACTTAAAAGTGAAAAATTTGGTGAAATAGTCTGTCTCTTGTGTTACTTGTACCTCAGTGGGCTCTCCAGTGCTGATATTTGTAGTGCCATAGTAGTCAGAACGCATAAATATTTTGCCTTTATTTGTAAACGGGTTACTGAAAATGAATATGCATGACTACTTACTGTTAAAGACCTCAAAATAGTAAGCAGAGACAGCCATTTTGGAAAGTTGAAAATGAGCTTCCTGACTTTAGAGAGTATTAGTCTAGCTTAGAACATAAGTATAAGCTATGCATTGGGAAATACATTGATGGTACCGCTCTACTGGTTTTAATATCTGCATATCTTTTTTAGAGACAATGCCTATATAATGAACCTTTCAACCACAGTATATAGATCATTATATTGAGCTCAATATCCAGGAGAAAATATCATGAACGCTTGTAGTCTTAGAAAATAAAAACCTACCCTCCCATTACTGTTGTTGGAATAGGTGTGGTTTTCTTTTTTTTTTTTTTTAAAGTATTTTAGGGCAATGGGAAGCTTGCCAGTTCCTACAGACAGCATCGGGCCAGCCTATACATGTAGGGCCTGCTATGAGATGCTTAAGTAGCAGAACTCACTCTGTGGCAGAGAAGCAGTGTTCAGTTCTTTGTTGTCTAGGTGGTGAAGCCCATGAGATGTGTATGGTTAGATAATTGGAAAATAAAAAATACTGGTTTTCATACAAAATACAGTATATGAGGTGGCTTTCAGCCAGATGCTGCTCAGGTGTGGGTGCAATGGGTGCAACCTGAACTCCTTGAAAATGAGGCCTGTCAAACTGGTGTATGGCAGATTGCTGCTGCTGAAGTGTGCTTGGGTGCAAGAGGTTTCATTTGGAGTTTTGACAAGTGTTTTCAGGAAGTACTATTAATTAAGTTTTCACAACCTAAAGCTCAGATACCCACCTGCCTTTGGAAATTTTCCTTTAAGTGAGATTTTTTTTTCTTCCATTTGAATTAGCTACATCTTAATAGAATGATTAGATTCTAAGGACTGACTGTATTTCAGGTGTTAGTCAAAAGCTACTCACTCTCTCCCCCTGTACCCCCCCAGCCCTCCTTGTTTTTTTTCCCCTCCATTATTGCATGGTCAGGAACAAAACAGTATTTGAAAGAAGTGGTTTGGGGGAGATGAGACTTTTTAAAGAACTGCCTACAGCTTAGAATGGTTGGTAGTTGATTTCCTTGATACAGGTTAACTAAGCTTGTAGGGACTGAGTTTTTGTAAACTATCTGTTCTCATGTGTTGTTTATTTAATTTATCACCAATGCCATCTGCTGGCAACATGCAGAATATTTTCAGTTTGCATTGTACTTTTAAATAAGAACAGTCAGAAATGACCCAGAATACGAGTTGTTTCATTTGCAGAATGAAAATTTGAAGATTTTTAAAAAATATGCCTATCTTTGCTTTTCTTATTTGTTTGAGAAAATAGTATGTTCCTGTTTTCAAGTTACATGAATGTCTGAAATCATTGCAGCCCAAGAGCATGGGGGAAGCTCTTTTTGTGGTGCTTTTTATTTTGCTCCTTGTGAATATTTTGCCCAGTTTTGAATTGCTAATCACAACACTTAACAAATAAATATGACATCTTAGCAAAACATCATGATCAGTTTATCATGGTAATATTTGTCTATTTTAGGGCATAATATTAGGATTTTGGTCTAACTTCAAATACGTTATATTGTAATACAAACATTTCACTTTTGATGAAAACTATAAATATGATAATTATGTCCCTTAGTTAGACATTAAGGGTGCAGTTGTTTGAGGTGAAGCTAAAAATGTGATATGCTCAGAAGACTGACAAGCTTATTACCTCAATCTGTTAAAGAACTGGCTTACATTCAAAAGCAAGGAAAACCTCCTAGTGTTCTTTCTGGTCTAAATGCTTATACTTTTTCTTCCTGAAAACTTGCTTTTTGGGATTCCTGTAACAATGCCAATGGTGCAACTTGGGGTGTGTGTGACTATAATACAATAGGTAGTACCTCACTACTTGAGCCCTGCTACTTGAGTAAAAAAAAAAATGTTAAAATTTATTTTTAAATGAAGTGGCATCTCATGCTTTAATTTACTGTACAATTAAATACTTCATGAAGAGGTATTTCTTCACAAAACTCTCTAATTCCGAGGTGCCCATTTGGGAAGGTGGCTTTGACCTTTTGACAAATAATAGTGTAGAGTGTGTGCTTTCTGTTTAAGGTCAGGGTTATGCACATAGTGGGCAGAGGGGAGGGGTAACAAGGAGCTTGGTGAGGGGCATATAAGACTGTTGGCAGACCTGTCTGCCAAAGTTAAAAGGTTGTCTGTAGTTCTGTGGAGAAATGATACTCATTTTGTACTGCTTATGGGATGAATATCACTTTCCTGTTGACTGTAAAGCAAACCTAAGATGATTAACTTCTAGCTTCAGTGAACATTCCACCACCTTCTCCCCATATTTCTCAGTCTTCTCCACGCTGTTTGCCACCCTGATGTAGCATTTGAGTGGATAAATAGAACAGTAACAGTTACATTCAAACCTCTGGTGAGAATCTGTTAAAATGTAAAGAAGTCTCTGTGGCTCCTGTGGATAAGCATTTAAAAAAAGCTTTGCTAAAAGCAGATTCTGCTCCAATTTTGTCTTTACATCAAAAAAAAAAGTAATACAAAGATTTAATTGCCTTTGTGTTTCGCCTGATTTTCTCCCACCCCTTTCCTGGCTGTCCTTGCTCAAGTAAAATTGAGCTTTTTCCTTTTTAACCATGTACTCTGTTTCATGAGTATTAAAATAGTTGTGGAGAAATGTGTTTGTTGTATCTTGGTTTTGGAAGCTTAATGCTACTGCTTCTCACAGCTGTTACGCCTCTAAATGTTAAATTTGTTCTCTTTATGAACTGCTAGAACAGGTAGAAATGGATTTAGGGAGTAGGGTGTATTGTCTTGCCTCATACTTCGCAGGAGATTTAGAATACTTTTTTAATTCTTATGGTCAGTTGTTGAAATAGGCATTACTTCTCTTTTTAGGACATTTCCATTCTGTTATCTTTCATTGAATGTTCCCATGTTGAAGCAGCTGGTATTTACGTCATGGTAATATTTATTGTTTAGTGAAGGAAACTCTCCTAAATTAATTGTGGCATTGCTGAAAGCTGGATTGTACCTGAATTCCCCTCCCTGTCCTGTGTCAGTAAGCTTTCCTGCTATGAAAACTGAGTATTTTCCAACCTAAACAAATGAGACGTGGGTTGAGCATTGAGCAAGTAGTGGGTAAGAATAACGGTGCTACAGCTTTGCCCATTCAATAAATAGCAGTAGAAGCAATACAGTGATCAGAACCCTCTTGAACTGGAGAAAGATAAGTTATTTTTTGTCCTAGCCACGATGGATGGATAATCAATGCCTCATTTATTGCCATTTTGATAGCTGTATTGTCAGAAGGATTAACTGGATGACACGAGTGGTGAATGATAATCGCACAAATGTGTTATGTCAGTAAAGAGGTAAAGGCTTGTGTGTTGGAAAGACACAGCTTTTGCAACTTTGGTGTGTTTTTCTAATCATGGGTTTTAACCTGGCAAATTTTTAGCTGCCTTTAGAAGATAATTTCCAACAAACTGAACGAAATCGTTTGCAAGTTGAGAAGTGGTGTAAGAGAGTAAATGAGGACTTTTCTGGGTTTATGAGGTAATGAAGGACAGGTGTTGTCAGAGTTGGTTTTTGTCTCATGCTAGTCTGAACTTGTATTTCTAATGTTAGCCTGTCACATGATTTCTGCACTCACGTGTTTGTGCGCTACCTAAAAAAATGCAACTGGTGATTATTAGAGACATAAATGTTTTTAAAAAGACTTTTTTTTTTCTTTGGACTCTAGAAACTAAAGTCTTCAGCCACTAGTGTTTTTAACTAGTGTTTCTTTTTAAACAATTTTATCACGTGATAACCTCACATGGGGAAAACCTAAGGGAAAAATGGGCCACCAAAAATGTTAGTAGGACACTTTCAAGTAGACACGAAAATACTGTGTGTTGTTTTCAGAAAGCTAATGATTAATTATATTCTGAGAAAAAAATGTTACCAAAACGAGAAGTTGCCGTTATCCTTTTAGATCAAACTAGTATCACTTCTTGGCATAATAGAAGAGCCTCTGTTTAATATCTTGGTGTCTAAGAAAAAAACAGTGATACCTATTTGACTGTAAAGGTTCAGTAAAACAAACTTTATTTTAAAAGTCAGTTCAAGGAATTAAGGTATTTGTGATGGGTAATAGACTTCAAGTATAATATACCTCAAATTAGACAAGTGAACCAGGCTTGATTTGTGAGGCAAGTCAAAAGTCACTTCAGTTTTAGATACTGATGTTTTGCCGTGCCTTTCAATGTCAAAAAAGCCAGCCAACCAAAGAGAAAAACCAAAAACGCAACTAGGTAACTCTGGGTTCATCTGAAGGTTGTCCTAGTGTGATTGAATCATAGTGCAATGAAAAAGCCACAGGTTACTGAATAAAAGTGTCTCAGTCATGAGAGTGTATATATGCTGCTTGCATGCATTAATGTAACTGCTCAGGAAACATAATGAAAGTATAATTTGTTGCACTCAAAAAGATCTTCCTACTTCAGTATTCTGTATCTTTCCTGTCTTTCATGTTGCGGTTCAGTGCATATAAACCTTAGTTTGTATACTGAAGAAGGGACTGCCTTTCACTACAAAACCTCTTCCAAATTTTGATTTCTGTTTGTAGAAACAGTACTCTGGTGCCTTGGATATTGTTTGGCCTGGGCAGGTGGTGCACTAACGCTGCCACTAGATGTCATTGCAGAATCGAATAGCCTTGGTCGTGCAGGGCCCAGGGCTCTGCCGGTTTGCAGCTCTGAATGACTGCTTCTACCTTCTGCCATAATTCAGCTGGAGTCCTTTCCGCGCCTTCTGTTACAACTCTCTAGACTTGGGCATACAGACTGATGGCTCCCTGACAAAGTGTGTGACACGCTTTTCCGTCCCCTTTTTGCACGTGATTCAATGTGCACTTTTTTTGAGAAAAATTTTGTAACGTCAGAGGCATAAGTCTTCTGCTGCTCTGGAAACTTCATTTTAAATGAGAGAAGAGGGTTGGGTTTCTTTTTTTTTTTTGGATGAGGGGCGATTGGGGGAGGGATGTCTGGTGTTCCCCCCCCTTTTGTATGCACCTTTAAACAAGATCAGCAGGTAATTAATTAGAAGTTGTGCAACAAGTATCTGTAATAACATAAATTACATATTAATTGTATTTATTATTATTCTGTCTTTTGCCTTGCAGACCAGAATCTGTAGAAGCTAGCCCTGTGGTAGTTGAAAAATCGAACAGTTATCCGCACCAGTTGTATACCAGCAGCTCGCATTCACACAGTTACATTGGTTTGCCCTATGCAGTAAGTTTCATGCTAAGTATTCTGTATAAAATAGATTATGTAAAATCTGATGTTCTTGACTGGAAAAACTCTGATTCATGCTTACATTTTTATGTCTTATTGGGAGTTGGGTAACTTGACTGAAGATGGTTGATTAGAGGCAGAATAGAACATAGCGCACTTAAATGTAAAACATAATTGTGAAGATAAAAATCAAGAATGAGCAATGACAAAATTTTAAACTATTACCAAAAAATAAGTCTCTGAAGTTCTTACAAAGTGAATTCTTACACTTTGGCTTCAATAGCCATCAGCGTATGAACATTTAAGAGCTATAACTTCTCTTTCCACAAAAATCTAGGACCATAACTATGGTGCTCGGCCTCCTCCAACGCCTCCAGCTTCTCCTCCTCCATCAGTGCTTATAAGCAAGAATGAAGTAGGCATATTTACCACTCCCAACTTTGATGAAACCTCCAGTGCTACTACCATCAGTACGTCAGAGGATGGAAGCTATGGAACTGATATTACCAGATGCATTTGTGGCTTTACACATGATGATGGATATATGATCTGTTGTGACAAGTGCAGGTAACGAATATTATATTAATTTGAAAGGTAAAAATGACTTAAAGCTGCACTGAGAATAATTGTAACTAAATGATGTTTTAATTGTGTTGAGTCATAGGAAGTTTCCTTCCATCAAAACAGTGTTTGAAGGTTGTATGACTTTCTAACAGGCAAGGTAGTTGGTTAAGACCAGTGAGTATTTTATGCCTTATTCCAGTCTGTCTTGACTACTCAGTTAATTTGTTCATGCAGTTACTTGTGCATTGTTGCTTAATAAGGGTATGTTTTTCCCCTCTAAAAGGTTATCTCTTTGCTATTTTGTCCAAGTTACTTGTTAGTATGGTGGAATAAAGCCTAAGGGTTTGGTTCTTAGTCTGCATGTACTGAGTAATAAAGCATCTCAGTAAATTACGTATATATTTAAATCCTATGACTTGCAGGATGCAAAATAATCTGAAAGAAAATTCTCAAATATTAGTTTCTCTGTGCATGATCTTTCCAATAAGAACTCTTAATTTTCAAAGGACAGTTTTGAGAATTTTAATAACTATGAAAAGACTAACCTAGATTTTTGCTGGAGAAGCTGAAGTTAAGTGTTTGAACTCCTGTGTTCATGCTTAAACCCCTACTTGATCATAGTAAAATAAGTAGGTGCTGTTAAATACTTGAACTTGAAAAAATGAGCTTAAAAATTTTTAGAGCTGATAAACTTAGCAGAAGAAAACAAATCTCATGTTTCTGGACTTAATCAGTATTAGCCTGTATTTTTGCATTCGGTACACTTAATGAATGCTCTGAATTTATTAAATTGTTGCGTATTTCTAAAATTATTGTTACAGCTAATTAAAACCTTAATTTGAGCTGCATTCTTCTGTCTGCTTATGTAACAAGCTTGTTATTAATTTTTGATGGTCCTTGATTCTGATAACATTTTCCCTTATTTTGAAATTTATTTAGATATTCTTTCAGCAGTGGAGCTGTAGGCAGCCTCCAGTTAGGTAGGGTCTGCTTCTTTTGAAGAAGAGATTCTCTGTGAAGAGTTGGAGAGAGTTGTGATAAATTCACAAGTGGGAGGACAACAATGATTTCTGTGTCCCAGTTCCTTCTAGCAATGTGGGGATGAGCATAAACCACTGTCCTAGGTTAGCCTTCAGCCTAGCAAGCAGTCGCTTGTCCCTGACTGCGGGAAGCAGTTGAAGCTCTTGCTGTGCTGCACAACAGTGCTACCAGTCATGTTGTGTGTATAAAAACATGTTCTATTAAAATATATGTAAATAAAACCATATATTTGTGTATATATAGATTTCTATATAAAAATAAAAATAAGATATGTATTTCTATAAGGAAGTGGAATCCTTTGTTTAAAAACAAAACTCCTGTTACTACATAAAGCATAAGTCTTGTTGCTAAGGGTAATTTTCTCTATCTTGTTCTCTATTGTGATAATTTACCATTTTTTATTTCCAGTGTTAGAGGAAAATTTCCAAGAGGGAAAATGAGTCTAAAGAAGCAGAGAGACACCAGGAGACAGCCACAAGATTGGAATTACAGTGATCAGTGGAATAGAAAATCAGCTAGCAGAGTGGCGAAGACAGTGATTGAGATGTAGTTTTAGGCAGTATTCAATCTGAGTAAAGATCATGATGAAAAAAAGAATGGCTCACTCTCTGTGTCTGTGTGTGTGTATATTATGCACACAATTTAAAAAATGGTACTTAAAATAAAAATGTGGTTTTTTCTTTGTTTTTTTTGTTTTGTTTTTTAAGTGTCTGGCAGCACATTGACTGCATGGGGATTGACAGGCAGCATATTCCTGACATATATCTGTGTGAACGTTGTCAACCAAGGTGAGTAGTTCGTTTGATGTTGAACTCTAAATAACTAGAACAAGCAGAGAATAAAAAAGAGAAGGTAGTGGAACAACCAACAGATGAAGCACAGACTGTGTAGCATAATCCTGGAGTTAGTTCCTAACTCCAGGAACTAGTTCCTAATCCTAGGTAAAGGAGCTACATTTATGATGCAGATGATCTTGCTCACAGTAGTTGTTTAACCTCACTAGGCGGCAGGGATAAACCCTTGAAAGGCTTATTGGAATTGCAGTGATTCCTGGATCCTTTCTCAGGCTGACCAGTACATAGACAATCCATTGCATATTTCATTTCATGATGGTTAAATATTGAGAACCCTTAGCAGCAGTGTTTTCAGGTCAGCTGCCCCACCAGTATTTCTCAGTGTCTTCTGGTTTTATCACCCCATTCCAACATGCTGCAGCTGCAGTGCTCACTCAGAGGAATTTTTGCTCTGGAATGAGTATTCATGTGCCTCCCTCCTCCCCCCCAAACTTGAAGTCATATGACATGACAAGGAGGGCATTTTGTTCTGACTGTGTGGTAGGGAGATTATATCTGACTGTCACCACAGTTGTCCTGTGATGTAGAGTATAAAATGCTACCCATTACTTATGTTGCAGAGTGTTAATTAAACAGTGAATAAAAGACATGCATGTTCAGAACACTTCGATTACCAATAAATGATTCTTTTATTTCTTGGACCTTGTTGTCATAGAATATTTGTTTTGTATTGTGACAATTGCTTTGAAGAATCTGTGGGAAAATGGTTCAGTGCCTGCTTATCTGTAATCCATGGACCAACTGTCAGTCTTCTGAGCTATCAACTTTCATTATGTTTTCAAGTGATTTTGATACTTGTATGTGCTTTGCATTAAAATGGAATTGGACGGTGCACAACTGATGTTTTTCTAAGTATAAGATAACTCAGCAAGTCGGTTGATTCTGTAATAGTCAGTGTAAAATGGTAACTATGACAAGGTCTGTTTCAATACTTAGATGTATTAATGCATTAGTGTGAAGAATGGAATAAAATTTATTTTTTAATTTCAGGAATTTAGATAAAGAAAGGGCAGTGCTGTTACAACGAAGGAAAAGGGAAAATATGTCAGGTGAGTAAAGTTTAAAGATCTTTCCTTGGTAAAGGTTATAAAATAAGTATGTATCAACTGTATAGACTTAAGAGTGTGTAAACGGTTCCTGCAATTTTGATAGCCTTCTGCATATAAGGTTCAGTAAATCAGTGCCTTTTACTTGACTTTATCGTAAGATAACACTATATCAGAATTGTTGCAGTTCCATGTGTTTATTAAAGGATATCACCACTGCTTTTTTTCTTATCATTGTGGAACAATTCAATCTGTTTGAGTATTGTTAAAGTTCCATAATAATGAATGTAGGTTTTATAATAATGACTACTTTGAGTAAGTTACTGAAGACAAGATGGAAAAGGTTCAGGTTTCATCTTCTGCGACAAGAGAGGGGGATACTAAGTCACTTTTTGGAAAAAAATTATTTCAAAGCTGTGTCATTTTTTTCCTTTGTAGGATAGGTGACTTACATCCTTATACTAATCTTCTAAAACTAATCCCTTGCAGGTGATATTCCTGTCTCTAAGAATTACATAATTGAGATTTAAAATATTGTAGCATAGTTTTGAGAGGGAATCTGAGTTCTGATTTGTTGGCTATAGATTTCAGGGTGTATGTTGGTATGCTTTATGTTTTTGGGTTTGTTTTGACAACAAGAAAAGTTGCTAAGCTTAGGTAATACAATTATATTGTGTTTTGGCATTTTTTTTGGCCTTTGGTAACTAGATAAGGCTTGTCGTGTAAGTCCCTATTTCAGTCTATATATTTTATGAAATTAGCTCTCCTACTGTTTATAGAATTTCACAACTCAGCCAGCCTAGTTGTCAGGAGTTCTGTCCAGCCATTACCAAAATGTGTCATGGGTTTCTTGACTGGCAAGTGATACTTCAAAGTATTACAGAAGTCACCCTCCTAAACTTAACATGTTTTACTTTCAAATCATGTCTCTGAAGTACTGGGGCATGTGCAAGTGTGTGTGTGTGTGTTAGGATTTCTTTAAGAAACACCGTGTAGATAAGGTCCTTCTGCCTACTTCATACGCCTTCAGAAAATTCTGAAGTGTGTGGTGTGGCCTAGAAGTGTGTGTGGTTTAATAGTGCTTCTTGGTGCAGTTGCACTTCCTGCTGTCCAGTGCTAAGCTGCCTTAAGTCATTAATGACTGACTTAGAACGCTACAATCATTCTTTTGTTTTGTCTGTTTTCATTTTAACAGAATCAAACTTTAAAGTTTTGGTTGACCTGCTAGATAGTACAAATTTCTTTTTGTAGAGTTTAAAATTAAATTTTTCTGAATCTATTAAAATAATAGAACAAGTACATTTATAATTCGAGGTAATGAGCTTATTAAGTGGTAGGATGATATTGTAAGGATGAACTTGAATTTACATACAGGACAGGGGAAGTTGATGGTCAGTTACTTAAGTCAACTCTTAAGATTTGTAGCCATATTGTCTGATCACTTACTGTAAACTTCAGGGAGGAGAGGGAGTCAAAATCTTAGCAGGAGCTGAAGAGATTTTTACCTTTAATTTAGTGTTACGTAAGTTTTTTACGTTTATTTTTTAGGATATAGTATCTAGATGTGTAACTTATTCAAGGATGTTGCTTCAAGCTGTCTGGTCTTGAAACTAGTGCTGATGAAATCACTTGCTGCTTATGGGGAAATGACTCTGGCCCATAACTTCTTGTGAAATTTGAAGAGTTTGTATCTTGCCTTCCAAGATGCAAAATCTTCCCTTAGTGTGCTTTACTAAGGCTCTTCAAAGTGAAAGCAGGCTATGTAGGTTAGGAAGGAGTGTCTCAAAACAACTCTGTGTAATTATACGTTAGGTTGAGGTAATTATTCTTTACAGTAAGTTGGGGCGCAGTGTAGGCAACAATATTGAAATGTTGCTTCCCTAAGGAAGACAGTGT
>VXAK01001076.1:26641-41967 GCA_013399435.1 Arenaria interpres
GGGGGGGGGGGAGTGGGGCTGGGGTCGGGTGGAAGTGTTTGCCTTTGACGTAACAATTCTGTAGGCACTAGTGTATGGACGACAAACGTTGACAGTTTCAAGAGGCCCTTGGGTATTCATTTCTCAGTCATTGGTTATTCTGCTATTCATTCTTCTTTGATTAGACATTTCTTCTATGTGTTTTATTTATGCTAGTTCAGAAAATAGTCCCAGCATAGATGTAAACAAATTCATAGAACTTCATCAGCTCTTAATATATAAAGTGTAATTATGTGCCTAATAAACTGTTCAAAAGAACAACCAAGATGGTAAAATTGGATTGCTTATTATGCACAGAAGAATCTTGTTAAGCAAGAAAAATCAGAGTAACCAGTAGCTGGAGTTCTTTATTTAGTAAAGAAGGTTTCAAGAATTAGGGCTGTTGAGTGCACTGATTAAGGCAACGTCCTTCTGAGCTCAGAACAAATGCTTTCTTTGCTCTCATATTAAGTATTTGTAAAGCCTGCTTCTGTGCAGTTTCAGAAAAAGTCTTGCTTAGTGTGGAGTAGATTCACTGAAGGAAGAATATATGTAAAAGCTGCTAAAATCCAAGAAGTCTGTACTGAGCACATGTGAGCAGCAGTCTCCTATCTCTGTGCACCATCTCTCTTCCAATCCTTCCCATACTTCACAGCCTTTCATCTTGACAGAACTAGGGTAATCCTGTTTCAGGTCAGGAAATGTATTTGTCTGACATAAATGCTGATGAATGCTAAATTTCAGGCTTGGCATTTAGGTCTGCGGGTGCACAGCACAAAGGAAAAAATTCTGTCAGTTTGTATATGATCTTGCTTTAACAGGTAAAATAGACTTTTCTTTTTCTCTTCCCTGAGTAGCAGAACAGTACTGTTCAGGGGTTTTGAGGGGAGAAGGCTTTTGGCTAAATTGACGTATTTACCCTGAAAAAGGTACTTGACACTGCAAATTGCAGTTGAAATAGTTAATTACAACTTACACATGACTGATTAATAGGGCTTCACAAGAAATGCTGGGCACTCATTAATTTTAATCCCCTCTAGAATACAGTCATCTGAGAGAATCCTAAAGCCATATTACAAGTAAAAGCTATATATAAGTGAACAAGTTAACAAATAATTTTTTTACCATTTTTGTTCTGATTCTAATTTTGCTTATAATTGAATATGATGATACAATTCCATTCAGAAAACAGAAATAATCTGGTATCTTTCTCTTACTGGTATTACAAACATCTGTTAATTACCAGCCTCTCATTGGTCATTCATTTTTAGGCTGTTGCAACTGCTGGTGAATTTGGCATTTGAATGCTTGAAGCATTTGTCAGTACCCATTTTTGTTTTTTGAAAGCAGGTGTAGAGTAACTAGTGAATGTTCTTTCTACAGTATTTGACTGAAGAATATTCTTTGTTTTAAAGATGGGGATACCAGTGCAACAGAGAGTGGTGATGAGGTTCCTGTGGAACTGTATACTGCTTTTCAACACACACCAACTACAATTACTTTAACTGCTACAAGAGTTACAAAAGTCAATGATAAGAAAAGGAAAAAAAGTGGAGAAAAAGAACAGAACATAGCAAAATGTAAAAAAGTAAGTAAATGTAATTTCTCTTTTTATATCTCTATGTTATAAATTATAGCTATGTGATTTCTCTTATCAAGAGACACTGGTTTGAGAAATTAGACTATTGTTAGTAATAATATGTTACTACCTGGGTTTAGGTTGAAATGTAGTATTCTGGGGTAAATGACACAATCTTCCCTGCCTCTTACCCTCGCATCCCCCCTCCCCCCAACCTTCTCCCAGTTCCAGTTTATATATACTAGTCATGAAAGTTCAATTTTATAATTGAGACAAAACTTGTAAGGAGGAATTGCATTTACTGGACTGCCTGATGTAGTCAGAGGTGGGGTAGAACAGACTTCAGATACCCAAATAAGAATGTGTCTGAAAGTCTTTGGTTGTGGATTGTTTTAAGATCAGAAATGTTCGCTGTAAGATGTCCTGATGTGACTCCATGTGCATTTATTTTAATTGAAATTGTGTGGAAGTGTGCTGTCAGAAAGTTAGCTACTAAACTACTTAAATAGACAGGGTACTGACATTATATTATTTAGCTACAGCTGTAAACAGTACAATCTATGTGAAGACAAATATAATACATGTGAAGAAGTAAAGTACGTGGAATTTCCTAAGCTAAGAAGTTCCTTTCTGCAGTTCAGTTTTACTGGGTTGGATGAGAATTTTGTCCTTTAAAACTAGATGTCAGAATTAGTCACCAATATCTTTTTGGAAATCTTGATTAAAATGTTTCCTTTTGAATGAATGGTTCTGAATATAAACTTGGTACCACATATTCTTCTGTTATCTCCCAACATTGCGTGAGGTGATGCAAAGGAGGAGATAATGGTTGCAGAATGACAAACTACTTTCAAAAGTTAACATTATAGGACATCTGTGACACCTGCTTCCCCCTCCCCTCTTTCCACAAATAGTGTAGTGAAGGATTTGTGCAATTTACAGATTTGCTTGATAAGTGTGGGGTATTCAGTTTTCAGGTAAGTTTTCAGTTACTTTGTCTTAAATTCTGAAGTTCTAGAGAGTCATGTTGTCATATGGGAGAAAGGTGAGGGTACTTGGTCTACTTGCTCTGACATATAGTATGCACTTAGTTTGGAATGCTGAACTGGTTTTTAAATTCTGTTTTGTAAGATGTAACGTACTGCTGTCTTGAGATTTCAACGTAGTTTGTTCTGTTGTCATCATCTTGCATGTCTTAGTGATAATGGTCCACGCTGGAAAGCTGTCAGTTTGTTGATAAATTTTGAATTCCTTAAGAGATTTTGGTTTTCCTCCAAAGAATTTTGTATTCTTAATGTAATATTATATGTAATATTGTTTCAGGCATTTCGAGAAGGATCCAGGAAATCTTCACGAGTAAAGGTAATGAGATTTTGTTTGTTTTTTGTTTTAAGCCTTAATTGTACATTACTTAATACAACATGAAGCATCAAGAGTGCAGTTGGGGCTATACATTAAGCAGTAGAATACTCTTGATAACTAATGTACTACATATGCATTGTAGTGATTTTTAAAGTAAGGTATGAGCACTAGATTTTTGTCCTGTAAATTTGACTGAGATAATGTAGTGTGAATTTTTATTCTGCAAATACTTGGTTTTCAAGAACCAGTGGAGAAACTGGGGCTTGTTTGTGCTATGCAAGGGAGTAAAACTTAGTGCAGACCTCATTTTAACTTAGTAGCTCCAGCTTTTCTTAGATCTAAGCAGCAAAAGAAAGAAATTACTATATTGCATTTGAAAGTTAACTTTTAAAACTTTTAAATGAGTTTAAGCTCTGTTGTACCCCCGTGTATTCATCTGGTGGGACCCGACTCACTCATGCTAGCGTAGCTTAAGGAATCGTGTTGAGATGCCCGCTTTGTAAGATCTAAGTGTTACAGCACTCTTTAAATTTTCTGTGCGATAAAAATATGCATGGTCTGAAAACTAGGTATTTCCAATAGTTTTTTTCGTCCTTGGAATATACAAGAACAAGTGGGGAACAATTTATACTTCAAATGTATAAGATGTGACTTGCCAATAGTGAAGACAGACTTGGGGAAGAAAATCTCTATTTTGTGCTTTTTGAGTATGGTGTTTGTAAGCTTCCATCATGTGTTTTCATGGTTTTCTTAGCATCACACCTTTTTTTAGTACTGTTTATGTGTATGGTTCTCTTGATGCACAAAAGAAATGTAATCGGTAAGAGGTAAATTGATTTGCTGAACTGCTTGCTGTTTTATTAATGTTTAATAGTGTCTCTGCTCAGGTGGATAGAAAAGGGAGCGTTGGTTGGCTGCTGCTGTCCATCAGGAGCATTGGTTGGCTGCAGCCTGGCTGCTGCTTGTGAGGTCTGGAGGTACAATGGCACTTTCTTTAAAAGTGAAAGGATCTGAAGCATTGCAGAAGAAAATTGTTTAGTGAGGAACAGATAAGGGGAGAGAAATGATCTGTGCAAAGCTTGTAACAGTAGAGTCACAATCTTAATGTACTAGGTGTAGGATGAGTAAAGTTTAGTGACATGTGAAGCGGAAAAAAGATACAGCATGACCCTTGAAGTTGAAAGGAGCAAATGAAATCTATGTATTACAGGATGGAAGCTGGAGTTCTCTATATTTGTATATGTCCACAAAAGTTTAGTAGGAAGGGAGATCTGACCCTCCCGCTCCTGCACGCATAGATTCGTGATGCAGTGCAGTTGTGGGAGGAAGTAATGTCAGTCTCCATCCTCATCCCACTAAAAGCTAGAATCCACACTGAAGGGGGAATGTATTCCTGAACTTGGGTGATATTTATGAAATAAAATTCATACAAGGACAAATGTAATGCTACTGTATTGAACACAGTGCTTTTAAATAATACATAATTTTGTACTGACTTCCTTAAAAACCCAAAAAACCAAAACCTACCCCAACCCTTAAATCAGTGGCATACCTTTGCTCTTCATTTTGTGTTTTGTAGACTTACTGTTTTATTTTAATATCTTCTTTTTACCTTGTAACATCTGGTCGCTTACTTCAATTTTTAGGGCTCAGCTCCAGAGATTGATCCTACTGACAGTTCAAACTTTGGATGGGAAACTAAAATCAAGGCATGGATGGATCGTTATGAAGAAGCAAATAATAACCAGTACAGCGAGGGTGTCCAGAGAGAGGCGCAAAAAATAGCTCTGAGATTAGGCAATGGAAATGACAAAAAAGAAGTCAGCACCAGCAATCTGATTTTCAAACCACCAGTAGAGGTAACAAGCTTTGTCAAATTCTAGTTTATAAAGAAATTGTGCAATGTCTTTTTCTGTCCTTAACATCAATTAATTCCCAGCTTAAAATCAGGTCCGTATAACAGACCTTAGCATTTCACAGCAGAAGTGTTGAGGAGAAGTAGTCATTGTAGCAGATTAATGGAAGCATCTTTGCTTCTTTTCCTCAAAGGCCATCATGGCATATGGGACACCCTCCTTAGAGGAATATCCCTGCTTACAGAGCCTTTTGCCTACGTAGAGGCTGCTTTCTATTTGATTCGAGATGACAGTTATGAGAGGTGTGAGTTCACTAATTTTCAGGGTATGTATTGGTTTTTAATTAAAAGCCATCCTTCCATCTGAAGATATGGAAATAAATTTGGAGACTCTCGGTATTCTTTTTTATTACTATTTTGTTATTTTCCTGTTCTGTTACCTTGAATGGATCATGAATGTCCTTTTATGTTTGCATGTTTTGTTTTGTTCAAAGGAGTTGATGCCTTTTAAAAGTGCTATGCAAAACATTGCAGCAATTTGTCCTAGTAGTGTTGAGAGTTAAGTGCGCTGAAGGTTATAGTATTTGAATTGTGAGAATGTGAATTTGTTGGTTTTCAGCCGTGTGCTGGAGAACTAGGGCTAAAGTATTCCTTGAATCTAAATTCATAACTAGTTACATTGGTAGAGGAACAGGACAGTTTGATCAAAACCGGCGTGAGGTTTCATTACAAAATGGAGGATGTTTTAGCTCATAGAACTGTTTAATGGCTGTGAAAGTATAATCTGCTGTTCAAATTAATAGAAAAATGGTAGAAAATGATACTTCATAAATTAACTTATGTCTTTTTAGAGTTACGTGCAAAAAAACAAGAAAATCTTAAAAGCTGCCAAAGACTTGCCTCCTGATGCACTTATTATTGAATACAGAGGGAAGTTCATGCTGAGAGAACAATTTGAAGCTAATGGATATTTCTTTAAAAGGTTTGTTTATTCCAGATGTTTTAATAAGGTGACTGTTAAAATGTTGTTTTGCTGAACTCTTGCCTCAAGTACAGGTGGCTCTTAGTTACCAGCAGTACCTTGTGTTTTACTGTTGTCTGATTGAAAATAATTGCAATTGGAATCTGATTTCCCCCTTCTCTTCTGGATGTCCTTACAGATCTGTTCAAGAGGTAGTTTCCTCTTTCTTTGTTCTTCCCTGATTACAGGATTCTGCATTCTCAGTTGGGTAGCTGTGCACCTTAAACCAGAGATGGGCAGATTCTGCCATCCTCAAATAATTTAGAAAGTAACAGCAAATCTGTTTCTCTCTTTTGTGAGAGAAATGGTTTTTAAGTCCATCAGGCCAAGAAGGGAATCGGATCAACTTTGGGCCGTTTTACTGCCAGAGTTTTCTAGCTTAAGTCACTGATTGATGTGTGACTGCAACCTTCTTCCTGTGGACCATTTTCAGTTCTACCATTCTCTGCACAGACACATCTACTTGAGAAATTGCAGGAGGCCTGTTGGAGGAGAGAACACAGAGCTTTTCCTCAGTAAAGATGGAAGGGTTCCCTGGCACTTGTAATAGCACAACTTAGAGCACGTCTTGGTAAAGCAGATGTCCCTTTTCTTTGGGAGGGTTGGGTGCTAGTGATAACTGCAGGTGTTAGCAGGGATGTGGAGGTGTTGTTTTTATTCTGTTTTTTTAGATGAATCAATGAGGCACCAAATTTCTACCTGAGTTTCATTTTAGGACCTGCCATAAGAAAAATTTAAGAAAGATGAAGAATGCTAACCATATGTCTTCCATGTCTAGTGCTTGCCCTGTTACTGTTCCTCCCTTTAGAGTGTATGCAGAAGAATTACATTCTGGGCTGTAATTCAAACTTTTGATATTCTGAGAATACATTTGGAGAATGTACCAGTTGGAATCACAAATCTTAAATACAGATGTGTCATTCTCAGATTAACCCATAAATTTGGTGTATCATGCCAAACATAGAATCATACTGCTAACTAATGTGAGAAATAAGTGATATTTGGCATCTTTATACATGATAAAACTCTGTTTTTCTTGTATCTTTTTCAGGCCATACCCATTTGTCTTGTTTTATTCCAAATTCCATGGACTAGAAATGTGTGTTGATGCAAGGACTTTTGGAAATGAAGCTCGATTCATCAGGCGTTCATGTACGCCAAATGCGGAGGTGAGCATATACATAAATTAGGTTTTATTTACTTAGAAGTCCCCTTCTCCTTGAGTTTCCCAGTTTATCATTTGAGTAATCCCTACAATTACTATAGAGGTACTTTCTGGGGAAAAAAAATCCAGAACAACCAAAAAACAAACAAACAACAGAAAACCCCACAAAACCAAAAAAATCCAAACCAAAACAAAAAACTGACAAAAAAGCCCAACTTGATTCATGATAATATAACAATGTTCTCTTGAATATAGGTAAGGCATGTAATTGAAGATGGAACAATTCATCTTTACATTTACTCCATCCATAACATTCCAAAGGGAGCAGAGATTACTATAGCATTTGATTTTGATTATGGAAATTGGTGAGTACTTGAGCATGCTGTTGTAAAATACATCTAATGCTTATTAAGTTATGTTGCGATTCAGAGTGCCTTTGTTTCTGTATCATTTACTTTCTTGCATGCTTTAATAACAGGGCTCCTTAAACTCTGTATTTACAATGAATGGGGGGGGGGACGACAAGATTTCTTTTGTATTTTTATTACTACATATCTGTTGCTAATTTCAGCAATGTTGTAGTTACTTACAAGTGATGTGGAAAAGATACAAACTTGGTGGAATATGAATAAAGATATTATTATTAACATATTTATGAACATTTATTGTATGTACGTGTCCTGTAGTGTGGGGAGAGTAGAGGGAAGAAAATCTAGAACTATTCGATAATGCCTGGTTTATTTCAGAGTGTCTCGGAAGTGTAAGTTCAGGAAGACAGTGTGGGTGGAATTTAGTTATAAGTCATGTTTGTTTAATGTAGGATTACGAATGTTCAAATACATTGAATGAGTATTGCTTTAGATTCTATAGTCTGTTACACATTTTCCTGAATATAACTGCTGCTCCACTGATGAACTGGGGAGAGCTCTCGTAAACTGTTACCACTATTTGTAAGCACCACTTTGAAATGGTAAAGGAAATAATTGTTACAGTTCCACTCACGTATTTAGGCATTGCTATTCAAACACCTCTTTGAAATCTGATGGCAAAATAAGGCCTTTGAGTGCTATAATCTAGTAATGATTTCTCTGAGCTAGTAGGAAGTATGTGCAGGCACACCTAGGCTAATACTAACCTTGCAAACAAGCATTGAAGAGCCTGTTTCTGTATGTGCACATGGTTGGGTTCAGAACCAGTCCTCAACTGTTTCACCTTCTACTACACCGAGGTGCTACACTTCCCTGTGACCTGCTTGTAAGTCATCTTGGGTGCAGTGCTGTGCAGATGTGACTTCATACTTAAGGACCTGATCTAGTTATGTGCATAGCGTTACTACCTGCATTAATCAGCTTGGGTTCAGACTAACTCAAGATACCTTGCACTGTTAAGTGTCATAGATATACTCCCACATCCCTCCCATGAAGGCATCCTGAGAGGTTGCCTGGTTGATAGTTTTTTGGGAATTCTGTTATTTATCCTTTTAAAAATATGTAGTAGTTGTATTTACTACCTGCAGCTAACAGCCTGTGTAAATTGAAGGTGTTTGAATAACAGTTCCTATGTATCTAAGTGGAACTTAAAATTGTACAAGGTGACTCTTGAGCTCTTTTCAAGTGTGGTCATTCTGTAAGTTGTGTCTACTGTCTTTGCATAAAGCAAGAACTCTGCCTTCTGTGCATCTGTCAAGTTCTTTAGTGTGATGGTTATATTTCCACCCAGGCTGTACTCAGGTTTTAGACATCTGTCTTGTAAGCAAATACTAACCTTAAATTTAAAAGAATTCCATGTGGCAAACAGCCACCATTTCTGTTAAGCAGTAGATAAGATTTCTGAACTACAGCAATATTGTATGTCTTGGTGAAAACTTGCCAGCTGCTTTTAATATGGTTGGTTTGCATCATAGCAAGTGTATAATGTGAAATATATCAGCTCATGTGATTTAGTGTTGAAAAGTCTTGTTGCTGTACAGCCTAACCAAAATACACCTTCTTGCATTTAATTACTTCTAGTAAATACAAAGTGGATTGTGCTTGCCTCAAAGAAAATCCGGAATGTCCAGTTCTCAGACGTTCTGAACCTACGGAAAACATCAATACTGGATATGAAACCAGAAGGAAAAAGGGAAAGAAAGAGAAAGATGTCTCAAGAGAAAAGGAGACTCAAAATCAGAACATCACATTGGACTGTGAAGGAGCAGCCACCAAAATGAAGATTGCAGATAATAAACAGAGGAAGCTCTCTCCCCTCAGGCTGTCCATTTCTAATAATCAGGTATTGACACACAGGTGATGGAGAGAAAAGCTTTTAAAGGCAAATACTCTCCTTCTGTAGTTACTAAAGGAATTTTAACAAGTCACTGAAAAGGGGTAATGATGGATAAGCTGTTTAGAATTTTTTTATACTGTTCTCTGTTTTCCTTAATATTTCATTGTATTTCAAGATATGTTGGTTCCCTACCAGTTTTAACTATACCTTCTTCCTCTGAATTTCTTTGTGGATCTCTGACGTGAAAGCTTCATGTCATGCTTTCGGGAGCTCCTAGTCCACCCTCCAGTGTATTTTGGTTAGTTGCACGTGTTACTCATGAGCATAGTATTTTAAACATAGCAATATACTTAATGCCCTGCTGCTGTAACAAATAAAACTTCAACTATTAAGTGTTGGCTGCAGCTCTGTGTCCAAGATTAAATACAGTTTAGGGAGCCTGTAATTTAGGGAGGAGGAAGGTGTGTTTTGAAGCCGAATACTGGGTAATAGGTGGATAGTACCAGCTACCTGGTAATATACCATGTAGTCAGTTTCAAATTAGTGTTTCTTTTAATGTGTTAGCTTGAAAGAACTAGTGGTAGAGATACATAAGATGAATTATTAACTTAATCTTGCAGGACAGCTATTAAAGAGAAATATTTAATAGGAGAAGATAGTTACCTTAGTAACTATCTTTCTTTTCTTTCTTTTTGGGGGTGGGTGGTGGTAGTGATTTTTACTTTTTTAAAATTTTATTATTTTCCTTATGTGGTGGGTTTTGATGATAATTTAGGAGCCAAGAGAAAGGGATTATTCTGGGAGAGAGCCATTTCCAAGTTCTTAATCTTTTAACATCACTTAGGAGTGAAGGTAATCAGGTGAAAAGGACACCTGGTTTCCTTAAAATGATCAAATTGTTCTGGGGTTTTAGTAGCTAAATAGGTTAAAAATGCTTGGAAGTCCAGAAGGCATGGCATGTGGCTGACTTATGATCTCCAGAGGCAATGTTTAAACTTTCTCATCTTAAGTGATTTTTTTGGGTTTAACAAGCCATAACTGGTATTTGGAACCTTCTCCTGAGCTTTTAACATAATATACAGTACTTTTATAGAACAATAACAGGAGAACTAGTATTGTTTTTCAAAACAGAACTTAAATCAGTAAGAATTCTGAGAAGAGTAAAGCTGTTAAAACATGTATCTAAACGTAGAAGCCTGTCAATTAATAGCTTTTTTTTCCTGGGGTGAAATGCTAAGGTAAAGAAAGTGTATGGAAAAATGTATATACACTTTAAAGATGTTTAAAAACACCATGTCGTCTATACAAAAGTGAAATCATATATAGGACTAGTGAACACACATCTTTTCAAAGCTACTGTTTAATCTATTTAATTTTTTTATTTTTTTTTTTTTCCCCCCAACGTGGAAAACCATTATTAGTTGGCTAACTCTTGTTTCCTTATGGTATGGGCACTATCATTAGATTCTATAGTGAGAGTTTAAATGGAAAGTGTGATGTCAGTAGAATACGTTCTTGAGCCAAGAACTTTTACGTAATTGTCTGTTAACATCTCCTTTGACATTCATTCTATTGCATTAAAACTAATGTTTTTTGTGTGTTTTTTTTTAATGTGGGTGTAATATAAGTGTCTGTTGGCTTGAAGGTTTAATTCTGATTTTAATATTTTTTGGTTTTGGTTCGTGGGGTGGGTGAGTGGGGATGGATAAGGTCAACATTTTAATAAGGTCAGCATGCTAAAGAAACATGTCTAAGCTCAGAATGGAAAAATGATACAGGTTTATATGAAATGTATTATTGGGTTTTTTTCACATTAGGTTTTTTTCACATTTCTGTATTGATTTATTGACTTAGTTACCCTTGATATAGTGTTCTGAGGATTCTTAGTTCTGTGTAGCTTTTATTTTTCCCTAGTTTGCAACAGTGGAGCTTCGGTAAAGCAGTCATTTCTGTCTTTCAGGAGCCAGATTTTATTGATGATATAGAAGAAAAAACTCCCATTAGCAATGAAGTAGAAATGGAATCAGAGGAGCAGATTGCAGAAAGGAAAAGGAAGATGGTAAGTTGGGAAGCAAATAGCTGCTCAGTTGTCACTAAGGCTTAGTGACATCTGCTCTTCCTGTGCTAATTGCTGCCTTTTTGTAGGCTTGTAGAATCTTGAGTATATATGAAGTCAGATCCTTACAAGAACTTCAACTTCAAACGCAAGGCTTGCTATTTGAGAGCGTTTCAACCGGCTTGATCGTTGCTTCCTGACACAAACCTGCTTCAGCTGTATATAATTTTCTATTGCCTTCAAAACAGATATTGTAGAAATCATGTAGATTTTGTTTCCTTCACTTTTTATTATTGAATGTTATTTGTGATGACACTTTATAGATAGGATTTGGAGTCCAGATTTTTACCTGGCTGCATATTTTTTTGAGTTCCCAGCTTATAAAGCCTCAGAAATCCTTATTTTCAGAGGTTGGTAGAACAGTATTATGAAAACTGGCATTTTAAGATGTACATTTTTTGGTGGGCGTGCAAAGTGTGAGATACTTGAAATTACTAGTTAAATCAAAAGTTGTATAGTATAACCATATTACAACAATCATGTTATTGTTTGTGCTCACAGAACTTCTTACTAGTAAGTCACTGTTTTTATCTAGTTCTTAAATCCAAAGCAGGTCTCCCTTCTTGTCTGTCAGGGTTGGTATGAATGCAAGCCTTTCTTCAGAGGTCTGTAATGATTGCAGTCATTGTAACATTTCCCTTTTCTCTGAGGTTTTTGCTGAAATTGGTCTGCATGTCAACATGCACTGAACATGTTCTGAAGTACCTAAAAATATATATATAAATTATTTATTTACATATTTACATGTGCAAAAATCTTTTGACTGAAACTTTATCATGCTTGTTATTAAATCCATCAGACAAGAGAAGAACGGAAAATGGAAGCTATCCTGCAAGCTTTTGCCAGACTAGAAAAAAGAGAAAAAAGAAGAGAACAGGCTTTGGAAAGAATCAGCACAGCAAAAACTGAGGTTAAATCAGAATGCAAGGAAGCACAGATTCTCAATGATGCTGAATTTATTCAGGTAGTTATCTGGACCTTTATTTTGAAACTAGCTTTTAACATGGCATATTTTATTTGTTTGGATGTCAAGCTGCACTTGAAGATGTATGAAACTTCTCTTTTTTTTTCCTCTAAACTCAAATATATTTGACCAAAATGTACATAGTTCTTCGACATTATAGTGTGTTAGCTCCCGATTATTTTTTTCAAGAAATATGTATAGAATGCATTTATGAGGAATTCCGGTTACATTAATTTATGCCAATGTGCACACACACCAGCTGTATAATTCAGTCTCTCTTTAAAGTTCAGGACAGGAGGTGTTTACTGATGCTGACTTTAGTCAGAGGAGGTGGCTTTCCTTAGGCACCCTCTATAACTAGTAGAGAATAACTTGGTGCTTCGGTAGGTTATTCAGGAACAAATTATAACCCTTTCTTTTAAAGGAAAGAAATTACTTTGTAATAGTAGTTTGTTCTGAGTTCTTGCAGATAATACTTAATGTTTCACAAACATTTTTTTTACTCTATTGTTGCTGGATGCTAGGATGCTTTTTACCCTGTAAATAGTCTTACAGATTCTCAGTTCAAGTTGTTTACCGGGGTAATTTCTGTCAGCATGCTGTTAAGTACCTTTTGTGATAATGCTGAACACTTGGTAAACTATAAATTACAAAGAGGTTATTGAACTGAAAGACGTTATGATGTAAGCAGCTGATTTCTAGCTTCCAGATGAATGCATCTGCTATGGCAGTTCTTGCACAAATCTGTGTTTGATCTGACCAGCAACTGGTGTGTGAATACTCTGCTAATGATGTAGCAGGCACTTGAGAGAAAAATACAGGAAATATTTTAGTTTGCCTTGAAGGAGGATAGAAATAGTATTTCTGAAGTATTTTAGTTCTAACAACAAAAATGAAACAGAGGCTTTTTGGACCTGTAAAGGGGGAACTGACATTTTCTTTTAAGAAAGATATGTAGCGTTACATGTGTGTGGGATCTCTTTACTAGACTCTTATTTTGTACCAGGAACCAGCAAAAGAAGAAACTGCCACCAAGCCTACCCCAGCCAAAGTTAATAGAGCTAAACAGAGAAAAAGCTTTTCTCGGAGTAGAACTCACATTGGACAGCAGCGTAGACGACACAGAACTGTCAGCATGTGTTCAGACATCCAGCCGTCTTCTCCTGACGTGGAAGTAACTTCACAACATAATGAAACTGAGAATGCTGCACTGGTAGCTGAGCCTGAGACGGAAACCATTGTTACAGAAATGGTTACTGAAACGGAAGCTCCAGCACTTAATAAATGCCCTACTAAGTATCCCAAAACAAAGAAGGTATGTCTCTTAAGGGATGGGGAGAAGAGGGTGGACTTTAACAGAGTTTTAAAGAATTACAGACTTGTGCATCAGTATGGGTTTTTTTTTTTTTATGAAAAGTTGACTCCTTTAAAAATCACCATTATATAGCTACTCACTGGTAATAGATTAAGAAATTAAGGGTGTGTAACATCCATTGGTAGAAGATATTTTGGATTTTAAGAGACTTCCAAAATACATCTTTCAGAACAACTTTGGAACATATGTTTGGTAAGGGAAGTACTTTCTAAGTGGGCTAAAATAATAGACGTAACCAAAACATAATTAAAGCTGTTAATTTAAATGGAAAGAAGGAAATAATAAGTTGCCTTTCCTTCCTTCATTCATCATATCCTTTTAGAAGATACTTTAATGGTAGGAAACAGAATATCTCAAAGGAAGTCGTTAACTTCTAGTACTTCTGAGATGTCTGTTCTGAAGTGAATTTAAGCACTCAATACTTAGGTGCATGCTTGGAGGGAAGATTCTTTACTCTCTTTGAGCTTTGGTTTGGTTTGGTTTTTTTTTTGTTGGACTGCATTGCAGAAAGCCTGAAGAAATGCCCCAATATTCAAAGACACTAAAAAAAAAAAAATCTTAAATCTGCAAGTGTGAATAAAACAGTAAAACTTTGTGCTTTAAAATTCTACAGACTACATTAAAAAGTGACTCTTTTTCAGCACACTTACCAAGTTTTGAAAATTTTATTCAGTGGAGGGGAAAAGGAAGTCACACGTTGAAACTTTTTGTCAAATGTAAAATAACAATTCCAAGATGGTTTTATCATAAAGCCCCAAATATATATATATATTTTTTTTTAAAAAGGCATCTGCATCATCCTGTAACTGTTTAGTGCATCAATATTAAATTCTTGTCAGAGGGGAGACTAGAATCTTTCTTTTTTGCATGTTGCATAGCAAAAAAGAAGGAAGTTACCCAAGAAAACAATTTTACTGCACCTTTTTGCTGCTTCATAGTATTAAGGATAAATGTCTATGAAATGTCTCATTGCATTGTACCCAGTGTACCCTGAGTGAGGAGAAAGTCTTGCTTCAAAAATGAATTTATAACTATAAGTAAGTTTGTAAAAGACAAGCAACTTAACACAGATTATTGTAATATGCATTAAGGCTTTTAAATTAAATATATTAATAATACTAATGTGCTGGTTTTGCACGTCCTTAACTTTGTTTAACCATTGTAAGATTTAGGAGGTAAGTTTCTCTGCTAATAGGAACTAAAATCCACTGGCATGCTTTTCAAAAACACTGAACTAGCTAGGAAAGAATACCCTTTTTTGACAAGTAATTTTTTTTTTTTTTGCTTAGTAACTGTATTGTAATTTATTACAATTACAGTAGAGAAGAATGTTCAAGCGTGACACATTGAGGCACAGTCCTGACAGTACAGAAATCTGATGAGGAGTTTACTTAAATTTGATCTATTAGTATTATGCTGTTTCCCCTCAGCTTAGGTACTCAGGCATAAGTTTTAACATTTGTCTTGGAATTCTATTACTAAATTCGTATCAGAAGTACAGCTGATGTGGGCACTTGTATAGTGCATTCAGTGAGAATTCAATACAAAAGAACTAAATGTTAGTTTACAAAAAAAAAAGACACACACAGACAGACACACCCCTCCC
>VXAK01001079.1:1431-11920 GCA_013399435.1 Arenaria interpres
ATAGTTCTTTTTCCTAATAATCATTTAGTGATGAGACTGCGATGAGATAAGCAATTGCTACTTCATCAGAGAATTCAAACGAGTGAGTGTTAGGTCACTGATCTTTCTTATTTACAATTTATCTTGCAGCCTCAAGCTTGTAAACAGTGAAATAATTATGATAATTATAAGGAATACTTATGATAACTGTAAAGGGTCTCCATAGGTTCTTATACTGCACTCTAAATGCTTTCTACTAGTGAATAAAATGGCATAAAATGGACTATCATCTTGTATGTGTTAGTTGTTCTTTCTTCTTTTCCTCAGAAAGAGGACTTCACATCAGATTTTATTTTAGTAGGGATTAATTTTTTCATATATACGGTTATGGATACGGTCACATACAGTTTAAGGTATATGTATTGTGTGTATATGCATATAGTGCATATACACACAAACTGCTGTATATATTAATGAAAGTGAGCTCACAAGAATGTATGCTACACTTGGAGCTGAAAACAATGCAGCTTCCTGAGGAAATTAGTCTCCTGTTTCCTTTGATCTCCAAGGAAGCACATTTCCTTGCAAAGGTAGAGGTAGTTTTTTGCCTTTACTGCAGAAAATGTGAGTCACTCATTCTAGCTGTTTTCAGACATATCTAACTATTCTGCACTCCAGTTTTGAAGGCAAGAACATGTTTTGAACTTGACAAAATCCTGGTTGCTTGAGAAATGTAATAAACCAAAGAGAGAGAAAAAAATCTGGGGCATTTAATCAATGGGAACCAAATAATTGGAGTGCAGTGATGTCGGAAAAGATATCTAGCTTACTCCTGCTAAATTCATGTAAATTTCCAGTAGTATGTGGAGGAGTAAGAGGCTGAATATTGCTCTATATGACACAGTTGTGAATACGCAAGAGGAAATGGGAGAAAAAACGTGTAGGCCAAGAAAACTTGCCAATAGAAGGGTAACCTCGGTAATTCAATTATAGAGAAAAAGTTTTACAAAACAGGGACTAAGGACTGACTGATAAATATTGATTAAATTATCAATGAAAGAACAGTAGCATATGACATATAATGTGCCCACCTATTTGACTGCTGTAACAGAGGGATTATTACTCCATGATAGTATCAAATCATAGGAAATACTAATTTGAAAATAAGCCAAATTGAAATTAGGCCCTCTATCATACAGTGATGCCCTTCAAGTAAAATATCTGACACTATAGAAACATCACTGTAGAGGCCTTTCTCCTCACCCGGTCATATACTTCTATGAAAATTGTAGAAATTGAATATTTTTATATCTTTCACCCACTGTAAAGTTTTTCAAAGGGAAGGCAGATTTACACAAAGATATTATGAAATACCGTTATGTAGCTTTTGCAGAACTGGGTAGTAGCCTTTATAAAATATGCTATTTTCTACAAGTATCCCAATTTACTTGTAGGGTACTTTTCCTTATTGTCACAGGATTTTTTTCAGTTTGGTTTTCATGTCATTCCCAAATGGCATATCTAGTCAAATATTTAAGTACTCCTAGCACCTTAGTTCAATGAGTATTCAAATTGTTGTCAGACGATTCAGTGATATTTTCCTTTCATGGCAGCCTGAATTTCTTGAGAGATTTGTTGTCAAATATCAACCTGAAACTCTTCAGTTAGAGAAAGGGAAAAGGGTTTGTCACATAATATTGTAGATCCTTCTGTCTTTGTATTGAATTATGCAGAATTTATCTGATTTAAACACAGTTACAGAATAAGGTCTGTATTTGATTGGGATGCTAGACCACCATGCAAACACATGGTGAGTGTAGCAATCTACTTCAATTATGCATGCAAAGTCAGTTCACTTTTCCAAATTCTATTACGCAAAGGCAAACCCACTGACATCAGTGGAGATATACAGACACAATCCAGAACAGAATTTAGCCTCAAATGTTAAAGCTATTAAACAGAAGGAAAAGACAAAATTATTTCTGTCAAACATTTTGGTCCTTCCTCATATGGCCATTCTCCAACCTTATCACAGTAAAAGAGCTCTTCACCCTGTTTAGAGAGGCAGTAATTATTTCTTGTCAATTGGATTCTCAGTCACTGAACTATAAACAGCTGGTGGTGCATAACCATCATCCCAGTTTAAAATTATAGTACCCTTTCTTCTACATTTTTTTTTTTTATTTCCACATGTTCACTAAATTTCCTGCCATAAAAATATCTTATCCTGCCTTTAAAACTGCTAAATAAAACTAGGAGAAATGGTAACACAGTCTGAAATTATAATGATGGTTATGCATCACCAGCTGCTGGTAGCTTAGTGATTTAGTGTCTAATCGACAAGGGATAATTACCTCTCTCTGTATAAGGTGAAGTATGTTGTCAATCTCTCAACACTACTTCTGCCTCTAAATATACATTGCAAAATAAATTTGAGGAAATTATTTTATTTTAATAGTTCTTAGTATTTTATTGTCCCTAATGTATAAAAATAAACAAATTATTTCCTTGTTTTCAAAGAATGTATTATTAATGGTAGCTTATAAGGAGAATTTTTGTATTAGTTTTTCTAAAGTGTGGGCTAACTATTACAAATTAAAATACTCATTTTTGACTTCATAGTTCATTCTGATTCTATGACGTAAAACAAAATTCAGTGTTGATTATTTTGATTATATTACATACTTTGTTGTAGCATCTGTAGAACTCATCTGTCAAAGCAAAAACAGTGAAAAGAACTCTGTGCTAATCTGTACATTTAATATTAGTGGTTAATTGCATTAACTGAGTAATTTTCTAACAATGAATTGTCATCTCTTCACATTCTGTTCCATGCTTGACATTTCAAGTAGGAGTACCTTTTAGTTCTTATTACACATTATTGAAAGCAAGACATTTAGAGTACAATTCATTTTGTTGCGTCAACATATACCACTGTAATTATATGATCTGTATCAGATGTTGGACACCAGCTCCTCCCAGGCACTGGCACTTCACTTCCAGCTCTTTCTGGCCTCTCTCTCCACAGCTCCATCATTTCTACAAGCACCACAGTGTAAGAACAGTGCGGTGAAATGGATCAGCCTGATAACTGGTTTTTGGCTGCTGCTGCTGAAAAAGTCAGTTCCACGTCTCCCTGCCCAGAGCGTACAACCACCTCATTGCAAGAAGTGATCCTGCACTCCTCAAGCTCAGTGGGGAGGGCTGCACAGAACTGAGCTGAAGAACAAGTACTTCTGTGGATTTTATTTTTAGAAAGATTAGCATACCAATCTGATTCAGCAAAGAACCGTGGGACTGTTAGTGCCACTACAAGGGGGAAAGTGGAACAGCACAGCCAGAGGCAGATTAAGAACAGTCCCAGAGCCAGCATAGTCTTACATAAATTTACGTTTCTTCATGCAATTTATGCTGCCTGCAAAACTCACAGTTAATACTAGACATGTCATTTTTGGTGATGCACTTTACTTACCTTAGGTACAGCATTTTAGAGATTTTTATTTTATTCACTGCTTCTATAAAGAACCTCGACTTGCTATGACTTTATACTTTAAAATGCCTAAATTAGACAAGCTGAATCTCACCTTCATAGTTTGCTTTTCCTGAGAACAAAATAGTGAAATCCAAGCATGTACCTTAATAATTTTTGGTGATCTCCAGCATCCACAGGTATGTAATAAATACCATTTATGCAATTCCAGTTTTGTTCCCTTATCTGTAATTAGTTACTGTCTTCACAGGTTGAGTTTAAAGGGCTGACAGTTATGTAGACAGTGGTGGTAACAAAGACTGAAGGAAGAGAATGGGAAGGCAAGCTAGCAGTTTTTTAAGCCAATTGAAAGAAAACTAAGATGAAAAGACACCTGTTATTGCACAAAAAGGAAACTACTTAAAATGGACTTTCTTCATACTAGAAACTAACAAACACATGACACAATTATATTCATAATATATTATGAATTATATTATTCATTGTATTATCATACCACTGACCCTAGGAGAGCCGGGGAGTTTGGAACCTAGTGGGGCACCCACACTAAGAAATCTAGAATTTGACAAAATGTCAGATGAAAACTTAAAGCATAGGATCACATCCAAAAATAACACAAAATGTGAGTGTACCTTTAGAGGCAAAGACACCAATTCTCATATTGCTAGTCCCAGCTTTACTGATTTGGGCTCAAAGTCTGATCAAGGTTCTCATGATTTAAATAATTTATTTTCATAGAATTGATAACTGTAAGGCAATGATAAATGTGACTCATTAATGAGATAAAAAGTCAGGTCTCTAAAAAGCTCACTCCAGATATATATAAGTGATCTCTGTATTAATATGGTACTCTGGACTCAGGCTCCAGCATCAGTAAAAGAACAAACTAGATTCAGCTTCTCTGAAATCCCTATGCTCTTTCAGATCTTCGCCAGTTTTAAGCAACTTCATTTCAAGTAAGTTTCCTACTGATTTTGGAATTCAGGCTTTACAGAAATAATTAGTTCTCTCTTCAGCAAAATACCTGTTTTAACAATAAAACATTATGTATGGGTTTCCTAGTATTTATTTTCTGTTTTGTTTGCTTTGCTTTACGTTTCTCCCTCAGGGTTTCCTCACTTTAACACTGCTATGATTTTCCAGCAGCATTTTTCCCTTACCAAACATACAAGGACCGCATTTAGTTCCTTCATTTAAGATAATTTTCTTTATTTAGAAAGTATCCTTAAGCTGTGAACATCTCAAAAGAAGTGTTAAGGACTGCATTCACTACAGATTTTTGTGACATAAAAATCAGTTAACCCAATGAGAACTAGCAAAAAAGTTCCTGAAAATAAAGAAATATTATGATAATATTCTAGAGTCCTTGGCTGGCACATCATATACTGCCTTTGAAAATATTTCTTCACTATCAAAACCTGTAATTACCTGTATCCACATATTCAGAAGATATCCAAATACTGCTAATAGGAACTGATGGATGACAGCTGAGAGAATTGAAGTGTATTACAGGTCATTGGCTCTACCCCTTGTTTATCATGAACAGCTTTAATCAGCCTTCACTATGCAATAACCATAAAGTATTATTTTGAAACAAAGAAAAGATTAAACTTAAAAAGGCAATCACAGCAATGTTAACAAGGTCAAAAAGTGTTTCTTGGACTTGGTATTTTGTTTGAAATATTCTTCCATAAATCTCTATGAAGTCTTGTATACTCATCTTTCCATAAGAAGTAAGAGTATTATTTTGTCACTCCACCATTTAATTTTCCAGACATAAAAATTTATGTATTACTACGTGTTACATCTGTAGCTTTTCCTGTATGAAATGTATGTGTTCCATATGTGTATGGGCCATATGTGTCCCATGTTCCATATGTGTATGGGAAAACATATGCTTCTCAGCTCCTGAAAACAACATTGTTCAAATGAGTCATTGAATGGATATGGTCACATTTTTGCAGGTCATATTTCTTACTGCTTCTGTCAATTTTTTGACTATTGCTGAATGATACATAATGCCAAGCAAAACATAATTCTATCTAAATGGCATACCCTAAAATGTTGTCGAAATCTCTGATTCCTTCTTGCCATGGAGGAACAGATACTGCAAAGGGAGTTCCTTAATAAGTGTTGAGTGGTTCCTAAAACTTCAGGCTCTACTTCAGCCTAATCATACAGAAATATGAAACCATATCAAATAGAATCAATGGGCATACTGTGAAATACTATGTTTTTCAAATTTTATCACTATGTAGTAGTAATACGCTAGTAAGCTCTTTGATTTTTCACAGTTTTATAGAATGACATCCTGCAACACATGTTGGAATCAAATGATTAACTAATCATAATATTACTGTAAGGGTATGTGGAAGGAGAGTGTCTGCTTCTTTAAGAGTATCTGGTCAAGGAGCTTTTCAATGCAAAAGGGAATAATAAGAAAAGGAGAAAGCCCTAAACAAGAACACACAGAATCACAAATCTGACAGAAAAATAAAGGAGGCAGTAATGAGAACTGAAGCTGGTCACTCAAATGTATATGTGCAATACTGGAATTTTATTTCATTGAGATTGTCTGATGAAAGACCTTGTCAAATGGGATACTGAGGAAAAGGTGGAAGCCATAAACTAGATATGCATAGAGACACAAACCCAATAGAAAAACATAGCAGAAACAAAGACAAGAAACAAACCTGATCAGTCATATGAATTGAGCAGCAATCAAAAACTACAGGCAAACCTGGACATTGCAATTTGTAAAGATGGAAACCTGAGGGTGCCGGATATTGGAGATAGGGTCGGTGGCACTATAGAATCATGGAATCATAGAATGTTTTGGGCTGGAAGAGACCTTTAAGATCATCTAGTTCCAACTCCCCTGGCATGGGCAGGGACACCTCCCAGTAGAAAAGGTTGCTCAAAGCCCAATCTAACCTCACCTTGAACACTTCCAGGGATGGGGTATCCACATCTTATGTTTGGTGTGAGTCCTGCATGTAGGTGCTGTGAACGCAATGCCTTCTCTGTCACCATCTGTGTGACTGTCCATGCACTGTCCTCTATGTGTGTGTCTCTAGGGTACGTGCTCAGCTTTCCTACTGGATGAACCTGCAAACGGAAAACCAAGAGCCATGTTCCTCAGCCTAGGCAGGGATCTCAGGGCACCAGGACTAGAATCCAATGGCCAGGCAGGGGGGAGTCCTGTGTTAGGTTTCTTGGAGGTGGTGGCCACACTCTTAACATCCTTTAACAGCTACAAAATAAATAAGATAAGTTAACTACCTCACTTTAGATATTTACAATATAGCCATCAATATCTCAGCTGACTGTGTCAACTAACCTGTGTGTCTGGTGCCAGCTACTTGGAGGCCAAGTGTCTGTATCATCTCCAACCTGGGAGTGCGTGGGGGTGTGGTTTGTATTCACCAGCAAACTATTCATAATCTGTGAAATGAAACAGTCACCTTAGGAAGTCAATTCATCTCACCTTAATGGGGATGCCTAAACCACGTCAGATAAAATCGTGCTTTAAAAGGGCCTATTTCCCCTTATTGACTGTAAGAAGTATCCAAACAGCTCAGGTGTAGCTGTCTGCACTGCAGATGTCTACAGTTAGGTGAGACGAATTTCACCACAGACACCTTGCAGTATTTAGTTCCACGTACACGCTGCATAAACACGCTACTCAAACATATACTTCAAATATCCTGCATGATACAGGTGCCTAAACCATGGCACCATGCTTATGTGGATACAACCAACCTGAGAACCTAAAGTAAACAAATACAGGGAATTCTTCTGTCACATATGTTTCCACAGAGTTCATATGATACAAGATAAATGGGAGATTTAATGCAGAATATATTTTTTTATCAAATGCTTGATTTTTTTTGGACTAATTTTGTCTAAACACATCTTAGATTATCATTGAGGACTTTAATATTTCTTTAAATTCTTAGCTGTATGCTGTCTGGACTCATGTAATTCACATCATTCACATCAGTAGAATCAGACACAAAGGGTATTTCACAAATATGAATAATCAAACGTATTCTGCAACATATCTGTTGTTGCTATTCTGTAACTTTAGCAATGTAAATCAGAGAATCTCAATGTTGGATTGCCAAAAGCAACAATGAAGTTGGAATGATTTTTAGAAATTACTTTTATTAAATTTGGTTTCTTTAACTTGTGCAAAGCAAAGTAATAGTTTCAAGAACACTATCCATCTTTTTCTGCAGAAAGCAGAGACTCAGACCTGCTTACCATTACTGGAGATAAATATATAAATGAATTGAATGTAGAAATGTTTTGAATATTATCCGTGTTTAGCTAGACCTTTTCAAATAATTCACTGTTGATAGAAGATTTTGCTGAGGTCAACTTAGAAATGCACAAGAAGATATTCCTTCTATTAGTGATAATTCTTTAAACTACCATTCTCTATTCAGCCAATCTTTGCACTTTGAAGGAAAAAAAACCCCAAACAGTAGAAATGAGAGGGCCTTATCACACTATCTAGTTATTAACTGTGCAGATGTCATACTAATTATTATTTTTAAATATTCTGAAACTGAGCTGCATCAGTCTTTCTGTTACTGTTTGGATACAGATTCTTAACATCACTGGCCTTCCCAAGGATGTTAGGCTCTATGCTTTATTACTGTTTTTTGCAAAATCACCATGTAGCTATTTCTCAATACTAATATATTTCCTCCCAGTCTAATTGACTGAGTGCTTCAACTAAGCGACAAAATTGCAAGGATTTGCATGGTAATGACACAATTACTTTTTAAAAGCTATTCAGTCTCTATCTAGTTTGATCACTTTTTGATCACTTCTGTGCTTTGAATAGCCAATGTGCCCAGAATATTTGTCACTAGAAAAGAAGTTATCTTCACCTAGAACTCCTTTGCCTGAATAAAAATGTCTCACTATTTACCTGAAAGATAAGATTAAAAAATGCTTTTCAGCTGGAAATTATCAGAAACCTAAACCCTTTTATGTGATTCCTGCTTTGTGTATTTTCCTGCTTACTTGACATCTTTTTCTCTCCTTATAAATAAAAAATGATGTATCATATATTGAGTATAGAATGAGTATCACATATTTTGGGTTTCACTGATTTCTGCATGGATCTTTTCCATCTCTTGAAAGTCCTTTTTAAATTATAAAAAATTCACTTCCTCTGAAACATGGATTAAAGACATATGGAGGGGCAGTTCCTTCCCTCTAAATAAGGTAGAAATATAAGCAGTGGTGTCTTAAGCGTGTAAGTAAATGCAGAAGCAATGTTACCACAACTATGATATTCCTTTTTTCTGGTTTCTCCTTTCCTATGGCTGTTTAATTTTTTTAAAGCACCTGCTGAGATACTGCTATTAATAGCCAGATCATCCATATCCACATGTATCTCTTTAAAGAGCTTCAAGAATTTTCTGAAGCAGGACTTCCTTTCAAAGAAGTCTCGTTGGCTTTTCCCAAATATAAGTCAAATTTATCCATGTGCCCACTAATATTTACAAGCCTCTAGGTGCTTTGCTGTAGACCTCAGGTTTTTCTTAAGATTAGTGTGACATTTGCCACCCCCTGGTTTTCAGACTTAAAGGGAATTTTAAAGTGAGAGTTTCAAAACTAACTTTGGTCCTACTGAAAACTTACTATTTGTTCAATATTTGGTACTGCATCACTTCCACAGTAACTTTGATTTCAGCTAGATTCTCTGCTAAGTCACATCCTAACCTCCCCACTACCCCACTACAACAGTGCTGCAGCTGTCTCCAGCAAAGATTGGAGCACTAGTGAGTTAAACTCTACCTTTTTCTTACAGAATATCCAAAATACTCATTTACGTTTATATCAGTTCCATATCAATACTTATGATGTTATTATTGTGGTTATTGTTATTGCAGTTTAACCTTGCACTTTGTTAGTCACTCAAAACAATCCTAGCAAGTAGCCTGAGGAATTCTACTTTTGTAAATTTTCAATAGATGCAATAATAAAATATTATAATACTATGGGAATTATGCTAAATTTCTTGTATCAACAACACCCACAGTTCATTAACTTCTGTCAAGTAGCTCCTAGTATCAGGGCCAAGTTTCTCCATGCTCCTTTTTCTCAAAAGCTGAAGAGAAAAAACCCCAAACCTTGTTATGTTTAGCATATTCAGAAGTTAGTGTATTGTCACTTTTCTGTCAGTTCTCAGACTTCCACAAACACATTGTAATAAAGCACTGTACTGTTGGGCAACTTCTGTACCTCTTTATCCCAACAATCTCAGTTTTGAGGTGTTATAGATGACATATTTAGTTCATTTTTCAGTCAGTCTTTGAGTCCATAACACTGTTTTTGTCTCCCATTTTACAAGATGTTACTATGTTTATCCACTGCTTTGACTTCCCTTAGCTAAGGGCAAGCTTATCTCAAATAAAACACAAAAAATAAAGAAAGTGCAGTAATTTCAGTACATTTTAAGAAGGTACATTTTTCTTTGTGTCATGTACTACCTTTTCATCTATGCATTTCTGGTGTTGTTAAATTTACATTGTTATATAATGAATAAATTGTTTTAAACTTTATTATCAGTTTTAATGCATTTCAATAGAACTATTTTTTAATGAATTTGTGACTACAGATTAATTTGAAAGTCGTCGTTAACAGAATCAATAGTTAGCAAGTTTTTTAAAAATTCGCAGAGAAAATACTCTTTCCAACAATAAGTCAGAAGTTATCAATGCTGCTATTATCAACAACTGGATTCTGAACATAAAACTTTTCCTTGTAGAAGACTGTGGAAACATGAACACATCTCCCAGCTCACAGCGTTCCTTACACAAACATATCCTCATCCATTGTTTTATCAAATTTCAAGACTTCACTTAATACTTAAGTATTTATTTTATAATTCTTAATGCTAGAGTATTTTGAACTTTCATTTCTTCATTTTTGAACTTTCATTTCTTCTGCTTTCCTAGGAGATATTGAAGAGGTACATTTATTACAAGAAAATTTGGT